>JACWQW010000058.1:0-244283 GCA_014849355.1 Cryphonectria radicalis | reverse complement strand
CCGCTGCGTGTCTTTCTGTTGGTCGTTTTTTTTTTTTTTTTTTTAAACTCACCAACACCCCCCGGGTCTTACCCCACTTTTTTTTCTAGCGGGGGGGGGGGGGGGGCCCGGGGGGAGATCCTGTGGAGGGTTGGCGTTTGGTTAGAAGATAGCGGGCTATCTGTTTGTTCCTCCTATCAAGTTGTTTTGGAAATACATCATCTCATGTATCTCAGTGTTATAAATTAAGGAGTATTTATTGATTTTGTTGGCCTAATTGAGTGACCGGGAATCACGTTATTATCATGATCGGATTTATTATTAATCTATCGCAGCAGCATTATATTTTTCTTAGTGCGAACATTAATAGAGTAACCGATAGATGTAGTATTATAATCCAACTAACATGTAAGGTGCTAAGTGAGTTATATGGAATATTGATCGGAACGGCTAGAATAGGGAAATCACTAACAGAGATCTAGTGCTTATATAAGCCAGGCTTATCTTAAGAATGTTCGGGTTAGAATTAGGCTTAAAAGTGCATTTGACTTAAGGAAGACTCAGCAGCAGTTTATAATACACTATCCATATTATGACCCGCAGGTCTGACTGTGACTCTTCCAAGTAATAGCCTCACCCCTAGTAAACACTAATAAATAACTGGCCCTGGGCTATGCACAGTCCAGTAGCCAGCCATCTGGTGTCATTTGGTGAGCCCAGTGAGCCAACGTGCGAGGGCCAGTGCGAGGGCCAGTGCGAGGGCCAGGGACTCACTGGCCCTGGGCCGTGCATGGCCTCGTGGCTTTTTCTCTTTTCTTTTCTCCTCTCCTTAGCACACTTCAATATAAGCCTTTTTGCCCTCGCATAGCCAATCTAAAGAGCTGTGCATATGACCACACATTAACTATCATTAAATAGATCATCGTACATTTAACTCTCTGAGCAGCTTCAACGCTGATAACAATTGCATTCAGGTACGAGTGGAAGGTCCAGCTACAGTACCCCTCTCTTCAAAAACCTGTCCGACTAGATTGTTTATTTCGGACATCGAATGAGCCCACCTCGGCATTGCTATTTTAAGCACGAAACAGTTGTTTACCTTGCTTTGCTAGCTCAGCTGTAGCTTCTCACATATCAAAGCTATTACGCCCAGGTTATGCTGGGTCGATTCCATTGCGGATCATCGGGTCGTTAGGCGATTGGTTCGACACCGCTGCATATAGCTACCGGCCCGCAATAAAAATCTCCGAATGCTGCATATTTGCGGTCTATGCGATTTTATAAAGGCCTTAAGACTCGATCCGAGATGCCGGAGATAGCCTAGAGTGCTAATGATGTGAGGTGTAAAAGACCCTGTCTGTAGCAGGCCTGCAGATGAGAATGATATTGATACTAGAAGGCGGAGGACAAAAAAAGGAGGATGCTAACCATGCGTCGAGAGTTGACACTACCAGAGATCATCTGCAAGCCGCTAGAAAGCCAATCAAAAGGTCCTGCTGTGAGTGAGCAGATATCAAAGTGAGTTTGTGAGCTATTATCATCACAGATATTTCCTTATTCGAGAAAGTATTAGTATGACGCTCTAAGCAGCTGAGCTACGGGACCAGCTCTGGCTGATAATTGTTGAACATTCGTGATAGGTATATAATGTGAAGTTGTAAATACTCTGATCAGACCCGAGATGTGAAGCCAATGAATGCATACAGCTAAGGTTGGTGAGGAGGCCAAGCATGGAGACTAACTTGAAGCTGTCCCTACGCTGCCCGCTGTAATGCATGTGCTGGACATACGGGCGTATATAGTAAACTTTGAGAAATACATATCCTGTGAAAAAAGTATTTGCCGTGATTCCAGCAATGGCAGGTCTGGGCTACCGTTCTCGAAAGACTAGACCTCGATACAGGGACCTTAAGTGTAATGCCCGTGGTACGAAGTAAAAAGCCACAGCGCAGGGTAAGCTCTTTCAGGTATTACAAGCTACCTAAATAAATAACTTGAGTGCTAAGAAGCCTATTTATGATGATATAGACTTCACCCCGCCTTCTTGAATCAAGAACGATGTGTTGGCTTCTTCGCTTGCAGAGTTCTGACGTCGACATCGCCTCGTACTCCGGTCGGCGGGCCTGGACTTCAGATGACCACTATGGCCTTACCGAATCGTCCATCTTCGCGGGCCCACAAGCACGATTTCGTCTTCATCAGACTGAGATCCCAGTACTGGTAATGACCCGCCTAATAGGTGCTCGCTATCAAGAAGTCTCAGTTGGCAAAGGCCCCGGAAGAAGCATTCAACCTGTGCCTCTCCATTTAAAACCTTGGATCGCTGCTGGGTCGGGATGGAGACCACGGCTGCCGCCATGGAGGCTCGAGCTCTCATAGCTCCGTCGCGTGCATAAAACAGAATGCAGCTGTATAGTTGGTCTGGGGTCAATGTCTGATCCGCGGTGCGATATGCATTATCAAGCCCGAGCCAGTCGAGCTCGAATATGCTTTGTTTAAATTGTGTCCTGTCAGGCCCCTGAGCGCAAAGAATTATTTTGCTGGCGCTCGCCACTTCATGCAGTTGCGGAACAACAAGGCCGGGATACAGGACGGTGAGCCCGACTTCGTTCCTCACAGCTAGCCTCGCGTCATGAATGGGGGCAGCCACGCGTTCCTTGAACCCCGGGTTACCGAACCTTGTCACCGCCCATCCCCAGCCCGGGTCACTCATACGCGGCCCAGGTGCGAAAATAAGACCTTGAGGAAGTTTCTCCAGCTTGGACAAGAGAAACATCATCCTCCGGTCCGGAGGGATAGATAACAGCCTCGAGGTGTCCCACCCGAGTAGGCTCGCAAGACAGATATACTCGTCCGACCGTCTGCTTGTCGTTCGGAACCGGCTGGCGACGAAGGCTTCCATAATGGCAAACCTCATCCGGCTCTCCCGCGCCTCGTCTGTCCAAATAATTTGCCTGTGGATGCCCAAGAGCCTGGGCTCATGCGTGTCGACCACACTGCTGCGCAAGGTGTTCATACGCACGAGAAACCGGGCCGCGCTATTCGGAATGGTTCCGTATGTGGCCTTGATCCCCCGGGCGATACCGGAGAGCTCTGGTGCGTTGTCTAGGACGTGTTTTGCTGCGTTCAAATCCAGGACTGCATCCTTGAACTTCACGTACAGGTTGCGGGCGAGCACGCCTTCCTGAAGCGTCCATAACCGGCGCATCCAGCCTGAGAGAGATATGCGCATCATTGCCTCGGTCACAGCTGGGCTCATCTCAATGTTTCTGCTGTTGCTGTGGCCGCTGCGGCGCACAGTGTGCGTCTCAAGCTCGGAATCCAGGACCAGCACTTGGTATGCCCTCTCATAAGTATCTTTCATCATGCCAATGGCCAGGGCTCTCTCATCTCGGAATTGCTCTCCCACCGGCACACAAAGGGTGTCGATCCAAAACGGCGTACATGTATCCCTGAATCTCTGCCAGAGCCTGTCTCCGTGCCCTTTGTTCAACAGAGTCCATGTGCTGGTAATTCGGTCAAGCTCCTGGAGGAGGGATCGGATCCTTGCCAGTTGGCAGGTCGGTAAGGCGTTCTCGCTAGGATTTCCCATCCCGTCTGACCAGACGTGTGAAAAGGCTACGTATTTTTGCCCTGGTTTTGATGCTTGGACCTTGAGCGAGACGTTTCCATCATCGCTTACCGATAGCAGAATCAGCGGTATCTTTCCAGCCCTGATACTTGCCACTACGCCCTGCACAGCCGGCCCCAAGGAAGGGCATTCGCAGCCGGCCCGGGCATGGCTGGTCCGGTAAGTAAGCATGTTGACTTGGCTGGCGAGGCAGGTCTCCGCCGAGCATCTACCGTGATCACGATTCCCACTGGACCGCTGGAGGGAACTGGCATAGTACAATGCCGCCGGTGACAACTGTTCCACTGCCATGGCTATGTCGCTTGGGCACCAGCCGGCGTTGATCATGCGGGACTTGGGCAAAGATCCAGCGCCGAAGTGCAGGTTTGCGAGAAACGAGTCCGAAACAGAGGCCCACAGGGCCTCGTACATTCCTGCCGCTAGGTAGTCTCCTAGCACCCGGATAGAAAAGTCAACTGCCGCTGGCAGAGGCCAGCGATGCATGTCCCTGGAGTATCCTGTATCGTCATCTAGAGGGATTGTGCGATCGCACAGGAAGGATGAGAGCTTCAGAGCTTGCTCTGCCCTTTCGAGTTGCTTCCTCGCAGCCGCTGAAGTTGCCTGGAGCCCCAACTTCATATCCTCCATACGCCGTGAGAAGTGGATATCTAAAGACCCCGTCGTAACCCGTCCATTCTGTAGATTGGGCCACGACTGTGTATAGTTTGCCTTGCTGCCACACTCGCCAAGAATTTCCCAGAGCAGCCCGAAATATAGCCAATCCTGGAGGAATGCCGCCGTTTTCGCCATGTCATGTTGGCTGAAGTCCCCTGCGAGGAGTCGCATCCTATCCCATCCGCGACGGGTCGGGTAAGAATTGAAATTGAGACCGTCATACTGTGTTGTTCCCAGGCACGGGACGATGACGTCTTCGTAGAGCTGTTCTGATGGTTGCTGAAGATGGTCCATCAGGGATGCATAGCGGACAGAAGGAAGTCAGATGTCATGAAAAGTAGTAGCGGAGGACTTCTGAGGTCATCTGACATACTATACAATTCACGTGACCTAAGTACTAAGTACATGAGTATTTCAAGAGGCAATAGAATGACTTACATTGCGCCAGTGCGCCCCTTCAACTGAAGAATCGGGGATTGCTGTTGGTGGATAGGCATAAATTGTATCAGATCCACTGAAATGTAGATTTTAAACATGGGTTGAGTAAGCCTTCATATGCACAAAGGAATGCAGTTTCTAGTATTCACATTAGACATGAGCACATGTTGTAACCATGCCTAGGAGTCACTGCTGAGCAGTCAGCTGGGCGGTGGAGGGGCGGGGTGCATGCATGCATTACAAACCTAGTCTAGAGGCAGCCAGTGCAGAATCATCTGGGTTCTGCTCACGAAGCAGCTAGTCTTGTTGCCACAGCCACACAAGTCACGTGCAGTGCTTATATCGCACAACCGCTGATGAATCTTTACTGCTCAGGCTGCCCCCTTCCCCCTTCCCTCAAATTCATCATCTCAGAGACTTCGATTCTCGGTCTGCCCTTCAATCTATTCATCCGTCTCTCGGTCAACGCTACGCAGACTCGACGGCGCGCCTTGCAATATTCCAGAAACCGATCATAAATCCAACTATGGAACAGCAAGAGTACAAATATGAGCGCATCGATCTAGCAACTGACGCAATCCGTTTGCTCCGGCTCCACAAAGCCTGGCACTACGAGCCCATACTATGCACGCTCTTCGAGTCCTACCTAGACAGGGAAAAAGGTGTTCCCTACCAAGCGCTATCCTATACGTGGGGAGATCTGTTGGCGGAGAGAATTCCAATCGACATCGCCGGCAAGACTAGCCTGGAACCTACGACCTGGCTGAAGATCACTAGGAACTTATACAAGGCCCTGGTTCATCTGCGAAAACCACATGAGGACACGGTCCTGTGGGTGGACGCTATCTGCATCGACCAGAGTGAGCATGGTCACTCTCTGCTCGAGCGCAAGCATCAGGTCGGGCAGATGAGGCTGGTCTATGAAAGGGCAGAAGAGGTGATTGCTTGGCTGGGTCCCTTGGGCCCGGATCCTGAAGGGATGACTGCGCTGGCCGCTTTTGCAAATAAGCTGGACCGCGAGGCCGCGCTCATGACAACATCTGGCAAGAGGTCCTGGGAAGAACATCTAATACTACTCTGTTCTTCGCAGCTGAGCTTGCTCAAAGATGGGCTACGCCAGCTGTTATCAGGCGCCATGGAGAACCTTCTGAAGAGGCCATGGTTCAGACGAATCTGGATTGTCCAAGAAGTCGCTAGTTGCAAGGCTGGTTTGGTCGCTATGGGGGAGGAGGGCACTCTGGTATCCATCCCGATGCGGACTTTTGCAATTTTGGCGCCCCTGATACAGAGCTGGGTAGACCCACACGCCCAGGCCATCCTTGATGTCATGCCATTAAAGGGCCAGAGGCGACGAGGATGGTGGAATGAGAGACACGACCTGAAGACGCTGCTGTTAAAATTCCACCACAGCGAGGCTAGCGACCAAAGAGATGGCATCTACGCTCTCCTCGGGATAGCGTCAGACGCAGAAGTCAGAAAGGCTGTCGTACCTGATTACGAGTTGGACACCGTCGTCGTCTTCAGGAAGGTGCTGTCATATCTGTTGCCAGGGATAGAAGAACGCGTATTCTATCCACGTTCGCGGCCCTGGAATATGAATAGTCTGATCGCAGCCCTTGGCGGAGAAATGGACATTGATGATTGGAACTCTTGGACTGATAGGTTGCAGTTTCTTATCCACGACATCTCATTTGCAGAAAAAGGACACGACGATGCGAAATGGATCGTAGAAACGATCGACGAAGTCGACATCAACCGCGATGATCGACCTGTACACGGTGATGAGACCGGCGGAAGGGCACCGTTAGCCTATCTTGCTGCTCGAGGTGGTCCTCTGGACCTCATACAAAGTATCCTCAACCGCACCGAGGTCAATGTGAACATCGACCGGGGCGGGCCACCGCCGCTTCTTGAAGCTGCAATCAATGGCCATGAAGAAGCCTTCATACTTCTTTTAGACAGAGAGGATGTCAGGATCGATATCCCAGGAACCTCCTACGCCGCGGAGATTATGTACCATCTGGCGGATCACGGCAAAGCTAGGCTGGCTCGACTCCTTCTGTCACGACTTGGGGGACGAATGAATATGGAGAATTCGACTTTCATCAGAGAGACGAGGACTCGTGATTTACGTGGTCTTTATCAGGTGTGGTACCACAGAGAGACACCACTGCATGCGGCTGTCAGGAGCGAGAACCCCGAGATGGTGTCAATCATTCTTGAACAGGATGGAATCGATGTCAATTACTCGGGAAACTCACCCACATCTGGAGATTTTCTAGAGGTTGCCACAGACACCGAAAGACCACTATGCCATGCTGCAGCTCATGGTTTGGATGAGATTGTGGAACTCCTTCTGGGCCGGGACGACATTAATGTGCATAAACGTGGTATTCTAGGGAAGACACCTCTCGTTCTAGCGAGAGAGAATGGCCATTTGGGTGTGGCCCAGCGGATCTCCGCGCACCTGCAACAACGTGCTTCGAACAAGCCGGCCAGTAGTGGACACGGTAACGCTGCTCGACAGGATTAGGATCTATCCGACAAGCAAATTTGTATTTATGCGCTCACTGCATCATGTGGAGAATGCTAGGTTGCTTGTCTTTTCTGTGACATACAAACAATGAGACACCAGCATTGCGAGCACTCCGCCAGAATCTGAAGCTTTCATCGACACCGAGAGTTTGGAGCGGAGGAAGGGTTCAGTCCTTTTAACCTTACCAAAAGCAACCGTAAAGTGTTTCAATTTGCGCGCTGCTACCAGAGGACCGGGTATGTGAACGCTCAAGATCTTTAATAAGCTGCACGACTTGGATCGATCGTGTGATAATACCAGTCATATTCTCTTCAGTCCTCCTATCCAGAGCCAAGAGGAAGCAGCAATACGGAGCCGAACGGATTAAAAACCCCCTTCCACGACCCATCTCTTTCTCTCTGTGTTTCTCATGCCGATTTTTATGTCTCTCTTTGCCTGCTCAAATCAGTAAACACATACATCATTCAACCTGAATGGCATATCTTACACTTGGGTATGTCAAGTAAAGACTCCTCTCCTTGGAGCCTGCCACATGCTAGCTGCATGATTTCACTTCTCTGGAAGACAGATTGAAGATATGTCGCGCCATAATCTCCGAGACAAGCCTGGGTGATACAACAGGAGGGTGCAATGATGAGGCAGACACGGTGGTAGCGGTATGCAGCTGAGGAAGAAGGTTCAAAATGGTAATTAATCCCATCTGTAAACAGTGTTCTATGGCTAATCCGTCTTAGGCAATTTTGATTACCACTGGCATCTTTTTTGGCATCATTAATGATCTGTTAATACTTCTCGCAGCCCCTCCAGCACGTAGGTTACAATATGTAGAAGAGCAAGCATCTCGTGGGCTATATTTGGTATGTGTGACCTGGACGACGAGAAATCGAAATTGAAAAGAGAAGAAACAAGATAGGAGAAGGGAAAAAAAGGCTGAAGATTATCTTGAGATGCTCACAAGAGAGGCAAGTCGCTGGATTCACCAAACTCAGTTGGTTGGGTGCTATCGATGTGCACAGCGCGGGGTGCAGTGACGTGCTGTGTGCCTTGCATTTGCCCCGCCACGGCTCTCCGGTCAGACCCCGCTCCCCGTACTGCAAGTAGCTGGTCCCTGGTCCCCTAGGATTTGTCATGTCGATCCAAAGAGGCAAATCCGCATACTAAACAAAACGTCACGACTTTCCATAACCTCTCCAGTCCTCCTTCCTATAATCAATCTTCTCTGTACGTATATATATACCCTGGGACTCATCCTAACCAAATTAACCTCCTTCTCGACACTTCTTTGCAGGCAAATCTCGTTTAAAAACTGTTCAAACTGTCCTCTCAAGCTCAACACCGTCGTCACCAACCCACTTCACCTACCGCAATCCTCACAACCACAGCCATCCTCCTCTTGGCATTCCTCCTCTCGACCATGACCTCCACCATGCCCGGCTTCATAACCCGCCTGACCCGTCCCTTTACCAGCGCCTCCTTCCTCGGCGTCGCCACAGAGAACGGCGTCGGTGCCACCTCGGCCCCCATCCCGGAGGGCGCGCAGAAGGCCACCGTCGCCGCCGGTTGCTTCTGGGGCGTCGAGCACATCTACCGGAAGCACTTTGCGGACAAGGGACTATATGATGCGCGCGTCGGCTACATTGGAGGTGACACGAAGAACCCAAGTTACCGGGCAGTCTGCACAGGCGAGACGGGACGTGAGTATTACCAAACCTGTTTCCCACCCCCCCCCCCCAAAACCACAATGGAAGAAAGATTAGAGAGTTCAAACTAACTGGTAATACTACACAGACGCCGAAGCGACCCAGCTGATCTACGACCCCACCAAGATTACCTACGCCCAGCTCCTCGAGTTCTTTTACCGCATGCACGACCCGACCACCAAGAACAGGCAGGGCAATGACCGCGGGACCCAGTACCGCTCCGGCATCTTCTACCACGACGCCGAGCAGAAGAAGATCGCAGAGGAGATCACCGTCAAGGTCAGCGAGCAGTGGTACAGCGGCAAGGTGGCGACCGAGGTGATCGAGGCGGGGCAGTGGTGGGATGCCGAGGACTACCACCAGCTGTATCTGGACAAGAACCCCTCGGGCTATCAGTGTGCCAGCCATTATGTTAGGGAGTTTCCATCTCTGAAATAAAGGACGAGAGCGCCGGAAACAGAAGGGATGATAGGCGTGAGAAACCACGGTGCTGTATATAGATATTGGTGGAGATGAGAGGAAGCGTGAACAATTGGATATCCTTCCTTTTTTTTTTTTTTTTTTTTTTTTTTTTTTTTTAAATTCAAATGGATTTGAGAGTTATACGTGACAACGCCAGGCTGATTGACCTAGCCTTTCCAGACCACCACACGGTTACCATGAACATATGAATGTGAGAGGAGAATGTCCAGCCCATCAACTCCTAACTCCACTACCAGCAATAGCGCTTCCGCCGCGTTGCAAACCCTCACCCCTCACCACCCCGATTTCCTAGTCTCAGCCATTCCAACCCCTTTTACTTCCGCTTGTTCTGTTGCATCATCAGAATCTGCACCATCCGGATGAAGATGTTGAGGAAATCCAGCTCGAGCGCAATGCTCTCGTTGACGGGATCCTTCTTGATCACGCCCCGCTCGGCCAACCTGGCGTGGTACAACACCTTCTGCACGTCGTACAGCGTGAAGCCACCAAACAGTGCCAATCCACCCCACAGCCAGATGTTCTCGGTGAACGCGAGCGTTCGGACCGCGGTCGCGGGAAGGATGAGCGGCGCAAAGCCGGAAGCCATGACAAGACCGGCACCGGCCAGGAGAGGTCCACCGATGTAGAGGTACTTCTCCTGCTTGGCGGTCGCGCCGACGAAGGAGATGGAGCCCATCATAGCCACGGTGTAGAGACCGGCACGGGCGAGCAGGGCGCCGGGGACGAAAGCGACGAGGGGTGCGATCAGAGCGGCCTGGGTGGCATTGAAGGCGGTCCAGAGGGCATACTTGGGAACATAGCTGTTGTTTTTGTTGTGCCTCGTCAGCATTGCTACCGGCGCACCACCGGAGCTCTCGGGGAAAGCAAAAACTTACTTGTCAGGATCCACCATCCTCGTGCCGATCATCGTACCAAAGCTCATGGCCAGACCACCGATCATGACCACCCAGGGGTTTGTGACCATCAGCCGGTACACAAAGCCGCTCTGTACCATCTGCCTGGCCGTAACACCGATGATGCCGATGCCCAGACCTGTGTGCAGGAAAGTCTGGTTGAGGTAGCTCCGCTCGAACAGCGGCATGCCGCCATCCTCACGGGTCTCTCGGTTGAAGACGGCATTGACAGCCACCAGTGTACCGCCGAAGATGGCTCCGCCGACCGCGAGCTTGCGCAGCACCGAGGTGTTGTCGGCCGCGGCGCCCGCTTGTGACTGATACCCGCGCTTGCTGCCGCCGGCGACAAGGCGGTTCACGAGGGACGTCGATTTGCTCGGTGTTGAGCGCGCGAGGGCGAGAGTGGCCTTGGATGTGAAGAAGGCATTTGGCCGGCGGGCGGATTGGTGGAAGGCGCGTGCTGCGATTGAGGAGGATGAAGAGAGAGTGGTTTTCGTCACGGGTCGGGCGATTTCAGGTAGGCGGGTGGCCAGGCGGGCGGGGCCCTGGCGGAGGGTGATTGTGAAGGACATCTGTGTTGAGCTGTTGCTCAGTTGCTAACAAGAAGGTGATTGATGAAGAAATTGAAAGAGAAGAACGTAGGTGCGGCGGAAGGGGGAGGGGGGGAAGGGTCGGGCGCGCTGAAAAGGAAACGAAGGTTGATGAAATTGAAATGGAGGTTGATGGAAACCGAAGTTTGTCTCGGCCAAAAATGACGTTTGCTATCCGCCGCCTGGAATCTTCGAGCTCTCGGGCCAACCAAGGCGCTAATTCCCTGCGAATGACCGACAGCATATGTCAGCAAATGCGAGGGGCCAACCCTAACCCCGAGCCTATCTCCAGCCTCGCATCTGGAAATGTGAGAGTGGTCGACTTCCTTCGTCAAAACTTGTATGAATTCTTCATGTTGTCTTCTGAACGAAATCATTTCGACTGTATTCCAAGACTAACTGATATCAACCCTCTAGCTTTTTTTTGTTGCCCTCAGTGTCTTTTCCACATATCGATACGTTGACGCCTGAGCAGGCAGTCTGAAGCAGCATGTGCTGCTGAGTTTCACTGGAGATTGCCTACACGAAGCACCAGTTCGAGACAATATTTTGACATAGCGGTTCAAAGAAGACATCATTCAGGCTTGCTGATCTACTGGACATTACTACACCCAAATCCTAGATTGACTCAACCTCAACAGTTTGCCAATACAGACAAGATTGCGACCCTTGCACACACGTCTTACAACGATATGGCAGTCTGGATAAGTAAAGTAATGGGCATTTAGCAGTTCTGTCCGCCCTTGACCACAAGGCTATATCCTTCAGGATAGGAAACCTTTCCGCTCAGCATATGGTATGTAGAATGCCCAAACACCATTCTTGTGTCGTTAGATCGGCAAGCGACCGCAATGACTCTGGCAGCCTTCGCGAGGGTCAGCCAGTCCGGGAGCAGCATGTATACATCGCTCTGTAGCCATCCATGGATCGCAAAGGTGGTCAGCGAACCTGCTGTTTGCACTTGGATCGGCCCTTGCAGCCAGAATGAGAAGGAATCGACTGGGAAACTAGGAGTTCCTCGGATATCAAGTGGGGGGTGGAGGAGGAAAGGGAGCGGGGGAGAAGAAGAAAAGGAGAGTAAGGGCACTGGGGGAAGACCGTACATCGTTACACCAGCTAATAGCTGCCTTGTAGTAACAAGCGACCTGTCCGCACTGGTGTGCATCATTGCCAGGAGGCCTGCCCTTTACTTGCGAGAGGCTCTTTGCCATCAGGAAGACGGCGTCGTCGACTACCGTGTATTCTCCGCACTCGAAGACCGGGTCGTGGTCTCTCAGGCTTACCACTGTGCTGTTGCGGAGTGCCGTTGTGGTCATGTTGTCATGGGGGTTAATGTGTAATAGAGGCGGAGCGGCCTGCAGAGGGCGGTGAATATCAGCATTATGTTCCGAGGCGATACATGCACTCCGTCATGGGTGATTCCAAGACGGGAGCAGCAGCAGCAGCAGCAGCAGCAGCGACAGGATCCCAGACTGACTGGTTTGGCTTGGCTGACGAGGCCACAAAGGCCACTGGTGCTTCGACAGTACATCTTGGACATGAAATAGAATTTGTGTTTCTTCAAGATTTGTTGAAAGACAAATACTACTTCAGGTGATCTTGAGATGTAGTTGAATGTCGACCTGCCATGAATAAATCCAAGGCCAGAATTGCCAATCATGTTTTGTTAAGCACTCCATGGCTAGCTAGCTATTTTATTTGCAATGGGTGAGAGCTATCACGACTTGGACGCAAGTCTAGTCCCACCCGGCGTGTTCCTAGCTTTTGCTTCTCATAATCATCACCATCATTGAGCGGTTGTGCATTTGTGGAGAAAAGACTACCATGTTAGTTCGTGCTGATCCTCCTCATAAAAATGTCGGGCAGCGCATAAGGTCTTGGCTAGGAGTAACTATTTCCTCGTCGGCATATCTCGTTCAGCTCTACGGCAGGAGAGCATAATTAATGTGATCCACAGGCCTCTCACAGAAACCCAGACAGGCGGTCGACGTTGAGTCTGGAGTGGAAGAAACGCCAGGCTTGGCTCACGATGGGGAGGAGTGGAGGGTCAAGGGCGCAAGCTCGACAGTCTCGTACCAGGAGCTCGTGATCCTGGCCTAGGCCGCGACGGCTACGGAAGAGGCTCATCGATAGAGAAGCTGGAGAACGGGTCATGATTCGTATTTATATTCAGGGCTGAATCTCTATACCCTCCCCACCTTGGAAGAGACATCAGAATCAGGAAGTAAGGTGCTGACCTACCTTGCTTGCATTTCCAGGAAAACACCAGTCTGGCCAGGCTTCAAGGACGCCAGCCATCCTCGGCCCCGAGTCGCCGATCACATGTGGGCAGTGCAGCTGGAGGAAACATGATGACACTGGCCGGAAAAATAACGACATACTACAATAGTAGTGATAAAATGATAGCACTCTCTCCCCAAGAAAGAAGGAATGTAAAGCCAAGAGGTCGAACCAGAAGCAGCCACCCGCCCTTCGCGGAGGCAGAGCCTCCAAAAGGTCTGGACCCGGCTGACCAGAAAAAGGCCCCGATAACCTTTTTCCTTCCCTTCCCCATTTCCGTGGGAACTATTGGAAGGATTGGACGGTCCAGGGTCCTCCTTTTAGGGTAGCCGTGGCCGTTTCCAGAGTTCAGATGAAATCAGTTCCGGGAAGCTCGTTATTGTTGGTCAAAAGGGACGCGAGACTGAGGCTCTGGGCCTTGAGGGGGGAACGGCGGAGGAAGAGCCTAGAAGGAGGCGGAGAGCGTTTTCTTTCTTAGGAAATGCCGACCAAAAGATGTGTGGCTGCTGACCAACATCCCAGCACTTCTTTTTTCTTTCTTTCTTTCTTTCTCCTCCCCCTCCTTTGTGTGTTGCTGACCTCGGCTCAAAGGGGGCCTGCACAATCTTGCTGACCTTCTGTGGTTCTGTGCAAGAAAGGCCCCTGTTTGTTATCCGGCCCCCAGTCTGCCAAGCCCTAAGACTTTCTATTCCGGTACGACAGGTGGATAATTTGGGGAGGGCCTTTACCATACTACCAGAGTACCTTTGCTGCAGCGGGGGTGATTTCGTGAGATTGCGTTGGGTAGGATTTATTGGTTCTTAATGCATCTCGGGGGGACTAGTGGCCTCGCTTGCTACCATGGAATATTAATACTATGCAGGAATGCATCTGCTTGGGAAAGGATATTATATGCAAGGTCTGGTCGCGTGCTCACATCATGGGCGCGTATTTAGTAGTAGTAGTCCTACTATGAGCGTCCGTCCCTACGTTTCCTCGTGTGTTATTACTATACCTAGAGCCGCACCAAGGTATTTCGTTTTGTGCCTCTCTTCCTTTTATTGCTTCTCCAACAGTCGCTCATTCGCCGTCACTTTGAGACACCCGCATACAGCACGTACACCCCCCCCCCCCCTTCCAACATTCTACTTAATCAACACCAAACCTACAGTCGACAAGATGAAGACCACCTTTCTCACCCTCCTCTATATCGCGGCAGCGACGACGACGGCTCTTGTCATCCCATCACCCAGCCAGAGCCCGCTTGTCCAGGACAACGACGTGGTGATCACCGAGCCTTCTGCGCAGGAGATACCTGAGACGGGAATCGTGGTGGATGACTTCCATGAGAGCCAGCAGGACGTCGAACCCATGGTGGAATCGTGTTTTTGTGCTGGTGGATCGATCTGCTGCAACCTCACGGGGGGCAAGACGGACTGTGGGTTTGGGACGTGCGGCATCTGAGCCTCCATGCTCCCAGACAGCTGGGAAATTATTCGTTAGCGGACGCCGCCCTACACTACCAATCATCCAGCTCAGCTCTAGGGAATGCGGGATGAACGAACGAACGAACGAAAGAAAGAAAGAGAGAGACACACACACAGAGAGAGAGAGTGTGTGTGTGTTGAAGAGCAGCATGGGCAGGCGAGACGCTGAGTGCGTGTCTCCCTGAAAGGAGACGTCACCATCGAGACTTCTCACCCAGGAAACACCTTGAGAAAGGAGACACAAATTTCGGAACTGGCGAGACTTGTGGAGAGCGGGCTGAAGCGCCATGTGTCGGTATGGCGACAGCTACATTGTCTCTGTTGTTCAGATGTGCACGTACTGGCGGTGAGACATTGGATGGGTCTGAAGCTAAGGGGGGGAAAAGGCAAAAGAAAAAGAAAGAAAAAAAAAGCTGCACGACCTCGGTGGTCCACATGACGACTCTGCGAGCAGCAATGAATAAGGGCTCTTCAGCCACATACGAAAAGGGAGGAACCGTGGGAGAAGAGATCGTCGGCGGCAAAATGCCCAAGGCGCCAACCCAAGTGGTCCAAAGACACACACACACACACACACACAGAGAGAGAGAGAGAGAGAGAGAGAGAGAGGCATGACCAGAAACGGTCTCGCCCTGGTGCAGTCAGTATGCACCTCTCATGTTCAGTGCACAGCGGCACGAACTCTCGCCATGGTTTGTGGTGCGTTGCTCCACGTCCCAAATCTAGTCGCGAGCGCAGTTGATGGTGACGGGAAAACGCTTGGTCGCGGGCTTGGATTACGACTGGGTGCGGCCAGCGTGGAGGTTCAATGCAAGGAGCGAGCTCGGGCCCTTTTGAACACTTAGATCGATGTCATGGGTGGCTCCTTAGACATGACCAGATCCGGGAATTGGATTACTCTGCTCTCGTACAGATCGACTCAGATAGGACGTGGATCATCGAGAAACGCCGAACGGGCATGGACGGGAGAAAAGGGGGGGGGGATGAGGGTGGAAAGGCCAAGACAGCAGCTCCGTAGCTCGCACACATGCATGATATCTAATAGTAAACTAATGCTGCAAGATCAGGACAAAGGTCCCTCCCCGCAATCGCATCCCGATTTTGCCATCTGCTGTCATCAAAGGACAATTGGGTTGACGGCCGCATGCATGGTGCATCCTTCGATTCATGGACGCCAAGATGGAGAGCCGTGGTACTGTGGTACTGTGGTACTGTGGTACTGTGGCAGTATGATTACCGGCTCGTCTGCGTCGACAGGACTGCAATGCAGTGCGATGTGATGCGACCTTCCCGTCTGGTGACGATCGGGCTTGCGGACAGGAAGCGGCACCGATGGCGCGTGGCTGTACGTCAGTGGCAGGTTGCACGACGCCAAGGGGAGATCTGCTGTGGTCTGGAAGGTCGGCGCATGTACTATGGTGTATGCAAGCAACTGTTGTCGTCTGCAAGGGCCAGATAAGGCTGCAGCTACGTGCCTGGTGGTGATGGGCTGGCACAAAACGTGTAGACTGACTGACGACGCAGTAAGCCGCCTCGCTGCAACACTTCGGTATGACCGATGTTTCGTGGGGCATGCAGCAGCGAGTACTGATGTTGATTGGGCAGCCAGAACGGATGAATGCGTGGATGTTTTCTTGTCTCGATAGCAAGCGCCGCCTGTGAGAGGACGGTCTACTGACTTGACGTTCACGATGTAAAAGTTTTTTTTGTTTTTTTTTTTTTTTCCTTGGCTGGGAGAGAAGGGGGAGAGAGTGTGTGGTCTGTGATGAGAAGAAGAGTGGGGAGGGGTGCAGGCTAGTGCTGTCCAGCACCTGAAGACACACAGGCCAAGCGCTAGAAAAGGGCTTCCACGCTTCACAGAAGGTCGGCTTCTACGCAGGGACCGCCCAGCTGCTTGACCCCGCGAGACCCTGAGATGGAGATGAGATCTGAGGTACCGAACGCTCCCTCCTCGACATGAAAAATCCACATCCTGCAGAATTGAGTGGCTGAGCATGTGTGCCACAACCTAGAAGTCCTTGCAGCTGCCACATCTTGCCATCATCAAGCGCGAACCATCATGTATCTGGAATGCAGAAGGGAGAAGAAAAACAAGAAGAAAAGAAAAAAAAGGTCCGGCGAACTGGTGGATCGAACTGGGGGTAACACTAGCGTCTAGTCCCGGGCAGGCCCGCCATCATGATCCTACCAGCGTTGCTAACCAGGTGGGCTGGTGGGGTTTTGGGAGGAGAGGGGGAGGGGGGTGAAAAAGAAGGTGAGGGAAGGAGGAGGGAAGGGGAGGGGGGGTCTCCGCAGATAGACAAAACACCCGCCAAATTTCTCTCTCCCCAACACGACCACAAGAAGCGACAGGCACATCCTCTCCTACGACCGACAGACGCTTCCAGAACACCCTCATGAGCTGAGTATTATTATTATCTCCAAGAGCCTTTGGGGAACTGCAGCTTGGAGCTCCCCCCACACTAAACCAACCCCCCAACCCCCTTTGGCCAATTCGAAACATGGCCCCGTCATCAGAGCCTTTGCCTCTTGAGGCCCTGCCCAGGAGCTCGATTGTGAATCCACACCGATCAAGGCCAGCCAGGGCAGAGAGCTAGGGCCCAACGCCCACACCGACATTTGGAGAACTGATCTGCCCACTCAGGTCAGTCTGGGCTCTGCAGTCTTGTAGCCGAGATCGCTCAGCTCAGAATCGTCCCTACTTGACCCCCTCTGCACGTGTGGTCTACACACGAGAGCGAGGTGACGGGGCGTGTAGGGTCTGGGCTAGCAGCAGGTTGACGATGGCCACCGCGAACCAGTGGTGGTGACACAAACACACACACACACATCCCCTTCTAGAACCGCCCTGATCTCTGGTGACGAAATGCCCCGAGTGTGCTCCGTTACGTCCAAGATGCACGTCAGCTTATGAGAGAACCTTCAACCTGCCTTAGCGGGCTTAGCTGGCGGCACTTAGAGCCCAGCTGTCCCGGGTTCCTACCACTCTCCAGCCCTTCTAGAAGTTCTGGAAAATTTTAGAAGCCCAAGAAGCTTGATCAAGGTTGAGCCACTTGCTGCCGTCCCTCAGGGGTCCCTGCATGTGGCCAGGCCAGCGCGCGCGCCGAGCTTCCCCCCCCCTCTCCCTCTTCCCCCTCTGCAGCTCATCCCGTCCAACGACGAGCCAGCTACGTCCCGGCGAGGAGGACGTGGGATGTGGGACATGGGCATGGCATGGATTTGATAGCACGGCAGGGCAGGGCAGGGCAGGGCAGGGCAGGAGAGTACATGTTGCATGCAGCTGTGTCTGCACAAACTGACAGGAAAGAGACGCGCCCCCTCCCAAAGCCGAGGAGAGGGCCACACACTACAGTGTGCCACTGACAAGACGCCAACGAACGTCAGGGCGCCCACATTTTGTCTCCAGCGCATCAGAGGTCAGACAGGCAGAATATACCCAGACACCGCACATCACACACCAAATCACCTTGACAAATGTGATCTAGCTTCGACATCCTTTCTCCCGCCCTTGTCCTTGCGCGACCTGCAAGCTGGTTCCGTCCTCCTCTTCCCTCTTGCCCCCCCCCCCCCTCTCTCTCTTTTCCTCGCGCATGTGCTACTACCCGCGTCACGTCCTCAAGCGTCCTCTACATCTCACTCCTCTCACGAGCGACCAAGGTCTAAACACGCCTCTGTCCCCCCCCCCCCCTTCTCCCTCTCGTCATTCGTCATCGTACAACATCACCCTGACCGTTGGGCTGGCGCTGTTGCTTTTCTCAGCCTTGGACAGGTTCCGATCCCACGGTCCCGGATCCATTCCCTGACCGCTTCTGAGACACGACGCCACTCGCACAGCAGATCTCCTTCAGCTGCCGGGAATCGAGACCATTGGGTCGGTGCATCCCCTTCAGCTCCGCGCATTTATCTCGAGAGGGAATATCAGACATACATCCATACAACTTTGGTGGTACTGATCCGACGTCTCGCCAATAACCCTTCGAGGACGGCCGCCCTACCACAGACATACACACACACACATACACATACACATACACATACACATACACATACACACACACACACACACACACACACACACACACACACACAGAAACACAGCTCACAGAGGACCTGATCGCACCTTGTCTGGCTGGACCCCCAGCGGCAGAAGCAAGCCTCGGGAACCTGCATTTGGAGGGTACCCTTTCCAGCTGTGGTGGCGCGCCAAGCATCATCACGCAGAGCTGCATACAGCTTTGATCGTTTCATGCAGCCAGCAGCTTCATCCTGTCTCTCCTGCCTGTTCAACCTTCGAGACCGCCAGACAAAGGGAGATCCCGATTGCCCAGCCATTGGGTAACAGCATTGACGCCACTAGACCTCCCAGCCGCGACATCTGGTTTTTATTTTATTTTATTTTATTTTTTATCATCGTCCTATTGGCATCAACTGCTAGATCGTCCGGGGAGGGCAGCCGACCCCAGTCTAGCCTGCGTCCGAGCCCCACGCGTCTTTGAGAACCGACAAGACGATAGGCATCAGGTTTCCCATCCTCGACCCTCCAGGAGAGACATTCAGTCAAGCTCTTCATAGCACTAGGGAGCCCGAGTTCTCACCCAGCAGGCGCGGGACTCATCATTCAGCTACAGGCGGGCCCTTTGTGTTTCATCTCCAGGGCAGCCCGACCTCGTCATAGCGTATCGCCCTACCAACCTTACCAACCTACCTGCCTACCTACCCAGCACCAGCGCCCACCTTTGCCATTCTCCATCCCGACCCTCCGACAACCGCGCGCCCAACCCCTCCTCATTGACACAAGAGCAACGTTGGGACCGTACACTCTCCTCCCTACAGGCGCGCGCTACCACCTCTCTCAAAAGCCCTGTCTATTCTATCCTACAATTTTTCTGTCCTGGCAGCGTCCTGGTCGAAAAATTAGCCCCGCAATACCCGCGCCTTTTTGTCTGGGGGGCGACCACCTCACCTACCTAGCTTCTGTAGGCCCAGAAGCAGCATATGGCCCTGGCCTGAAGCTCCCAGTCGTCTCAAGTCGGCACTTCTCTTTGTACGTTCAAAACCTACCCAGGTATAGCTTAGCTCTTGCCAGCTCTTGGGGCCGGGAACACTTGGGCGGAGCATTGAAGGCTAACCTGACAACGTCTCTGGTCGTAGAGAGTTTACCTGTACCTCCCGCATCGGAAGGCTCTCACAGGATAACCCACCTCCGACCTGCCTCCCCAGGCCACCAAAGGCCAGCCGGCGAACCTGTCTTCGAACCCCTCTTCGACGACGACGACGCCCTGCAGGCGTTCTACAGCGCAGACTCGGAGTGCTTCGAGCTCACCTGCAGCCGAAGCTCTACAGCTGGGAGCTGTGACACCTCAGACTGTTGGGCACGTGGTCTCGCAGGACAACCTTCGAGGCCGTCGAGCCTTGGAAGTCCCTCGTTCGTCGGTTCATCCATTGAGACCCACGTCCGCCGTGCCTAGCTTGCTGGCAATGCTCATGTCCATCTCGAACTACACCTGACACGGCATGATCAGTGGATACGAATGGCGCTTTAATCCAGAAGGCAGACAAGTCGACGCGGATCAGAACTGAGGAAAGGACGTTGGATTCTTTTGAGAAGCAACGGTGGACCGTTCTCACCCAAAAGAGCAAACTGCCGCATGGGAGTACGATTCAACGAACACCTTGTCAAGAGCAGGCGAGAGCCAGTATAACATCTGCCATATCCTGGTGTAGGTACCGGGAAGGAGGAGAAGGACCGCTACATTCATGGCCATGAGGCGGGGTCGAGTCCCGACCCCTCCGCCGTCGCCCTACCGGGCGTTGGCACATCATCATGCACAGTACCAGGCAAATGGCCAGCCTTTACCGGAATCCGTGTCCTCACTGATTCGGTCTTTCAATGTCGAGACCAATCCCGCCCGGCCGATACGGCCATCGCCCCTTGCGGCGAGTACAATACCTGACATGCCACTGGACCTGGTCGATCGGATACGGTCCTTTCCGCTGTTCATGTCCGCCCCCGACGAGTTTCTTGCTGCCGTCGGCAGACACCTAAGGCCACAGGTTCATGCCGCGCACGACGTGATCTTGACGGAGGGGGACAATGCTCTAGCCATGTACTGGCTGGTGCGAGGCGTTGTGGCCGTCACCTCCCGCGACGGCGAGGCGGTATACGCAGAGCTCAAGCCCGGCGCGTTCTTCGGCGAGATAGGCGTGCTCATGAAGATGCCCCGCACAGCCACTATCGTCGCGCGGACAAAATGCCTGCTGGTGGTCCTCAAGAAGGAAGACCTCAATGTGGAGCTCCCCAGGTTCCCCGACATGGAAAAGGCCATCCTGCAAGAAGCCCAGGAAAGGCTGGCGATCCTGAAGAAGAAGCAGCAGGAAAGAGGGGCGAGGAGCACCGACAAGAGCGGTACCGTGGCGCGAGAGGCAGCTCCGGGCCGGGTCACCACGGGTGATGCCGGCGCTATCAGGGAGGGTACTGTGGTGAACTCGAAGAAGAGAAAATCACCGAGCCCCGGCGTCATCGAAGACCCGGCCGTGGGAGGGAGCGCCCTCGGGAGTGGCTTTATCAATGTTCGGACCACGTTGAAGGAGCTGTCGCTGTTCTCTGAGCTTCCGTCCGATATCCTTCACTTCCTGGGCCTGAGCGCGCACCCCGTCTCTTACCCGCCCTTCACCGACATTGTGCGCCAGGGCAGCCCCGGCAGTGAGATTTATTTCATCGTTCGAGGCGAATGCGAGGTGGTGCGGGAGACGCCCGGCGGCGAAAGCATCAAGAGGATGACGAGGTCCTCCATGGTGCGCCCCCGCCTGAAGGCCGGTCAGTATTTTGGCGAGGTTGCCAGTCTGGGGCTCGCCTCGGCGCGCACGGCGACCGTGCGAACCGTCACATCAGTCGAATGCCTGATGATCGGGGGGCCTGCGCTTGAGGAGCTTTGGAAGAGGTGCCCCCCAGGCGTGCGCTCCCAGGTGGAAGAGACGGCACGGAAGCGATATGACACCCAGCCCAAAGATGATGTCGAGATGAAGGACGCGGAAGGATCATTCGGGTCCTCAGGCACAGACTCGGAGTTATCGAAGCTCCCACAGGTCACATTCACAGTGCCCACGAAGCCAAACGCGCCTGTGGCCGACGAGACGCCAGGGACCAGATCACATACCGACCCGGACCCGTTCTTGAGCGTGGACATGGAGAACATAAGAAATCGGCGGCGAAACTCCCTGGCGCCTCCGGTGCCCGCCGTGCCCGCCGTGCCCACGACACCTACGCCTCCAGAGTCTCCATCGTCCCCTGGGACGAACGGTCTCAAGGCCTCACAGACCTTTGAGAGCAGCCCGCTGAAGCTCTATTCATTCTCAACCCCGAACACACCTCCCGAGAACGATGATCAGCCCCAGTTCAAAAAGCAGAGAACATTGTCCCTCCGGCCAGCTTCGCTGCAGAACATGCAGACGCCGGCTTTGCCTGATGACGTCCTCGTCATGGTGTTTGAGCACCTTGACATCGTGGAGCTGCTGCGAGCTCGACGGGTATGCTCACACTGGCGGCGGCTTCTGACGACCTCAGAGAAGCTCTGCAAGGAAGTCAACCTGTCCGCCTTCAACCGGCACATCACCGACTGGGCCCTGGCCAATGTCATCGGGCCTTTCCTCGGCTCTCGCCCGACCATGGTTGACATATCGAATTGTTTCCACGTCACGGACGACGGCTTTCAGGCATTCTACAAGCTTTGCGGCAAGAATATCAAGTCATGGCGCATGAGGTCGGTGTGGGATGTCAGCGCCAGCCAGATCCTCGAGATGAGCGAGAACTCCAAGGAGCTGGAGGAGGTCGACTGGAGCAATTGTCGCAAGGTCGGCGATAATCTTCTTGCTCGCGTCGTGGGCTGGGTCGTCCCGGAGCCACCACCCGAGCGCAAGCAGGTTGTCATCTCCAGCTCTGGCGCTCCTGGCAAGGGCAGGAACATGAGGATGCCAGCTATGCAATGGCACCAACAACCTGTGCAGCCTAACACCCCTCCTCCGGGAACCATTATTGGCTGCCCCAAGCTCAAGCATCTCAACCTTTCCTACTGCAAACACATCACCGACCGGTCGATGGTCCACATCGCCGCGCATGCCTCTTCTCGTATCGAAAGCTTGTCTCTGACACGGTGTACCTCAATCTCCGACGCGGGCTTCCAATCCTGGGCGCCCTTCCGCTTCCCGCACCTCACACGACTCTGCCTCGCCGATTGCACCTACCTGTCAGATAATGCGATCGTCGCGCTTGTCAACTCCGCCAAGCAGCTCACACACCTCGACCTGTCCTTCTGTTGCGCGCTCTCCGACACCGCGACAGAGGTCGTTGCTCTTGGCCTCCCCCAGCTCCGTGAGCTGCGCCTAGCTTTCTGCGGCTCTGCTGTGAGCGATGCCTCGCTGGGCTGCATTGCTCTCCACCTCAACGAGCTCCGTGGGCTGTCGGTACGGGGATGCGTGCGTGTCACGGGCCTGGGCATTGACAATGTTCTTGAAGGGTGCGGCCGCCTCGAGTGGGTCGACGTGTCGCAGTGCAAAAACCTTGGGCCATGGCTTGCAAGCGGCGGTGTTGTGCGGTGGGGCTTTGACGAGCGCGGCCCTGGGCGCTGGCTACCTATGAGTATCACTCGTGGTACATCCTTCTCGTCTGCCCAGAGGACTGTGGACCCGGCGCTGCTGATGAACAACCATATGAACGTGCCTCGGCCCCAGACGCCCGTCAATGGCAGCAGTACAAATGGAAACAGCGTGACGAGCCCTGACGATGGCGCTTCGGAGCCAGGCGGGCTGGCACCGAGTCCGTTTGGTAACTCTGGCGGCGGAGGCGGATTGGGTATGGCATTTGGTGGAGCTGCTGCTGGTGGAATGGGGCCGATGATGAAGCCTGTCGTCCCGCCGCGGGGTATGATGAACAGGAGGCAGAGGAAGCCTGTGAGATTCATCGTCGAGAAGGGCGCGAATGGGCTAAGGTGATTTTTCTTCTTCTTTTTTTTTTTTCGGCGACAGCAACAACGACTTCCGGTATGTGTGGCTCACTGTATGAAAATACACGGCTGGGCGCTTTGGGGGAGGGGGGGGAGAGGGAGGGAGGGGGAGACGAATGAACTCTTGAACTCAACAACTACCAACATCCCAGCATCAACAATTAGTGCCAGCAAGAGCAGCACACGATCTTTACGCAACAGCTCATTTTAACAAACAAGCATATGCATGGGCGAGAGCATCAACGATGGACGGCCGAATTGTTTTTTCTTCTTATTTTTATTTGGGATGGCAAGTGCTTGCGCTTTGGTAGGCTGGCTGGCTTTCTGAGCATCTGGCGTTATGGGTATGAGACTTTTTTTTTTTTTTTTTTTTTGGACAATCTTCGATCAAGCAAACTTTCTTGGATGCTAAACTGCATACGCATTACCCGGAGCCTTCAAAGGAGCGGTGTTTTTGTTTGGGGTTGCATTGCTACATTGGTTGAGGCACAATCAGTAGACGAATATTTAGATCTTTGCTCCCGAAAATTTATTACTACTTACTTAGTTACGCTCGTTCATACTCTTGCCATTTTATAAGTAATCTACATCTTCACACTCAAACCACCACCCCTGGGCATATTTTGGTACAACGTACTATGTGAGTGCATATTTTATGTACGGACATGATATTCCTGTCTCTACCGTTGCGAGGAGCGACAGCTCATAGGATACATAGAGCATGCATCCGAACTCCTCGGACTTAGTTCATGTGCTAGTACTATTATTACTTGAAAGTATACAATGAGCTGACTTTTTGTGACCTTGACGTGCTTGATTGAAATGGGGCTAATACCCGGTTTGATCGCCAAAGAGGGTTTTCCTGAGATGTGATCGGCGCCCACTATCGGAGATCGACATTGAAGATTTCGTGGGTAGTGCGCACCACTTTGGAAAACGACGAGTAAGTACACAGTAATGCCTTTGCCCCCCCCCCCCCCACACTACGACGCGTCACGTAGATCTGCATGGGCATTGAGCCTCTCTGTCCTCTGGGGTTTTTACCAGGGACCCTGAACGCTGGCCTAGATTTGCACGAGGTTTTGTTGGCCAGAACAAAGACAGAAAAAAAAGGTTATTATGTTGGGCGGTGTGGTAGGTAGTGTTAGGACTTCACTCTGGAATTGAGACTGGAAGTAATGCATGGAAGTAGTGATGGTGATGTTTGAATTACTACCTTTGGGTAGTAATAATGTGTTACCATTATGCTGTTTGTTTGTACTTGACAGGAAACCATCCTGGTTGTCTTCTGAACCATCCAGGAGGTCTCCCATTCTCGGATATACTATGTACATCCATCATGTTGAATGTTTTCCCCCCTAGAAGCGCAAGCCGCGATGGGAGGGAACAGAAAGAAAAAATTAACAAGTGAAAAATAAAACCCCTTTCTTCCGTCCATCGTGGGATTTTCGGTCGACGGGATCTTTGGGGGGGGTATCAAGTTCCGTCTTGCGATCCATGAGGACGAAGAAGGAAGATAAAATTCCTCCACCTCGTCCATCATCAAGACGCCCGCCTCTCCCTACTCCTCTCTTCTCCTGGCCTCTCTGCCTCACCCCCTTCCCTCTTTGCTTCTCATGTCGTCTCCTCTCATCCCTCCGCCGCTTCTTCATCCAGCAAACTTACAGCCGCTTGTTTCACAGGTGATAATTACCAGAGAAGATAGATATAGGGGGTTACCCCATTTCTCTTTCAAAAACGCCGCGCTAATGCCAAAGCACACACACACACACACACACCTTTCCCCCCACACAATAGTGCCCAGAGTGATCTAGTGTTGGGAAAAACAACAATGAATTATAGGACAGAGACAGGTTTTAGTTTTCCCTGTTTACGACACGACCGTGACGACGGTGGTGACAACAACAACCTGCTGCCCATCAGCTCTGCCATCTAGTCACAGGTTCTTGCTGGCCCAGCCGATCTGGGGGCTGTCGCCGCCCTCGAAGACGACAAAGGCGGCCTTGAGGGCGATGTCGCCAAAGATGGCAAAGCCGATGTCGCTGTCGTCCTGGAGGCCGCCGAAGCAGGTGGTGTTGGCGCTGTCGAGGGGCGAGTAGTTGATGTAGGAGCCCGGGATGGTGATGGCGCCAGCAGCAATTCCGAGGGTGAAGTCGGGGAGGGGGGAGGTGCAGGGGAAGGTGTAGCCGCCCTGGGTGCTGTCGTAGGAGGCGCCCAGGACCTGGTCGTAGTAGGCCTCGACGATGGCAGTAGGCAGCATGAGAAGGGTGGTGCCGGTGTCGGCGATGCCCTTGATGCTGGTCGTGGTGAAGCTGGCGTCGCCGATCTGGTAGCCCGAAGAGGAAAACATCCAGTAACCCTGGGTCTTGTCGACTGGTGTATAGTAGATGTCACCAGTGTACGACGAGTTGTCGATGAAGCCAAAGTTGTAAGTACCAGCTGAACAAATGGTGGTTTCATGTTAGCAAACAAATGTATATTCTTCTTCTTCTTCTTCTTCTTCTTCTGTGCGAGAAATATATAAAGACTTTAAAAGACTTACGCTCGCCGGCCTTCAGGTCAGCAGTGAAGACGAATGAACCCAGCTGGTCCTCGGCGCGGTCGAAGTAGGTCTTCTGCTGCGTGGGGCTGACGGTGTTGAGGTTGCTGAAGCCCAGGCCCAACAGACCATCAATGTCGGTATCGGCAGTGAACTCAGACGAGACCGTCGTGGCCGTCTCAACCGCCATGTTGGTCACGGCAAGCCCACCCACCGAAACGGTGTCGTAGTAGACGTCGCCCTTGGAGGAGGAGCCATCACCATAACTGATGCTCCAGGTCAATCCGGACTGCTTGGCGCTGGTGTTGGAGGCGTTGACGTTGTAGACGCTCTGGCCGCTGACCTCGTCAGAGGGTGTCTCGCTCGAATAGACCCAAAGATCCGACGAGCCCGTGTCGAAGTCGAGGTTGAGTGTCTGGGCGGGCGTGCCGATCTGCACGGGCGTGAGGTACTCGACGTCGTACTCCTCAGGCGTGGTGATTGCCGTGCCCGTGGCCCGCTTCTTCCGGTCCAGGCTCAGGCCGTCGAAGCCCAGGGCATCCAGGCCCGCGGCCAGGTTGGTGCGGATGCGCGAGACGGCGTCTGTCAGCTCCGTGGGCATCACCGCGTTGTACTTGAGGTACGCCTTCTCCACGGCCAGGGCGCCCACCCGCTGGTGGCTGCTGTGCTTGGCATTGCGGACCTGCTTGAGCGAGACAGCGCTCTTGGGGTTGCTGCTGTCACGGGCCTGGCTGCCGCTGGTCACCGGGGCGTGCTGCCGGAAGCCGGCGGGGATGGCGGCGGCCAGATCGGAGGCGGCCAGGAGGCCCACCAGAAAGGCGCCAAAGGAGTTGGTGTATTGCATTTTTGTGTTGAAGCGTCTTGAGATTTATTAAGTATTCTTTGGTTCGAGGCTGAACAGAGCGAGCGAGAGAGTCAAAGAGAGAGAGAGAGAGAGAGATGAAGAATTACGGCAATAGATAGCCTTGTTGTATCTAAAAGAGAGTGAAAAGAAAAGAATGAGATATTGTTGTATATTCAAGTGACTGGAAAGGGAACGACTGTAGCGGTCCTCGAGCAGCTGGAAGCGAAGAAGAAGAAGAGAAAAAAAAGGATGAAGAGGCAATGACGGTTTTGACTAACTAGTAGTAATAGCGAGAGACAGGTAGACAGAGAGAAAGAAAGAGGGACGAGAGAAGATGGGGTGTTGTTCTTAGATAGGGAAGATCAGCAGGCGAAGGACACGAAGAGGTGACATCGTGAAGAGGCCCATCTCCTTTTGTAATCTCGTTGAAGATTGCACAGAATGGTTCGTCCCTCTTGGCGTCTCCAGCGGGAGCCCACCACCGGTCGACAAGCGAACTTGCCCATGATGTGCCCGGTGGATCTCTGCACGGGTGCCCACATAAAACGGCCGGGTACGACGGGGCCACATGGCGCGCAGCGCACTCGCGCTCCGTCCGGAAACCTAATCTACCTGCAGGCCATCCGTCCGTACAGGACAGGACAAGGCGCGGCGGGCTTTATTGTGCCCTGAGGCCCTGGCGTATGGCGTGCGGCGTCCATCTTACCCCCTTCTTCCATTCTCCCCAGGCGCAGCAGCGCTTACCTTATGTCCCAACTAGACGAAGTGGAAAGGAGAAGGAGAAGGAAGAGCAGGCCTGTGTCAAAACCTCAGCAAGGCAAAACAAACAAAACGCCCAGTGGCTTGGCTGGAGGGAGCACCGCGGGATGGATGACTCGCCAAGGAAGCCTTGGTAGCAGGCCATTGTTTGTCTCTCGTGCCAACAGTCTTCTTCCGTTCGTCCACCCTCTTCGCGCTGCCGAGAGAAAGGGGAGAAGGGGGGGGGGGGAGGGAGACAGACAACCTCGCATGACGCCAAGGTGAGAGGAATGGAATGGGGGGGGGGGGGGAGAAGACCCAGAACCGAGAGCTGGTCGTGTAGGATCCGAGTTGTCTCTCTGCGGCTGTAGTTACATACAAACAGACATGCAGGAAGGAACTGGGCGTGGCGCTCTGTTTTGAAACAAGGCGAAGAATCGGCGGGTCGTCCCTAATTAAAGTGTAGCGAATCAGGACCTCGCAATGTGCATGTTCCTGGCTGCTCTGCGGAGAAAGGTGCAAAGTGCCGGCTCTCCCTCCAGCGGCTCCATTCTTCAGGTCATATTGGGCCTAGGCCCGAGCCCCTGAGGTCTCTCCTCTCCTTCAGCTTCCTCAGAAGGGACTTAACGCTATACCTTGGCGGTCTTGGCCGGTCATCCTTTTCACTTTTGAGGGAAATATGGTTCTTTCTTGGCTGGTGGGTTGCGACCTACTCTAGCTGGCCCTTCGTTCTTGATATGCTGACACGTTAAACGAGGGAGCTCGTCGCCTTCGTGCTACTACCATAGGAATCATTTATCATGTACAAAATCGGCTCTACTCTGGCCCTTTTGATAGTAATGTGGTTTGAAATGTCAAGTCATCAGCACCCAAACTTGATACAACGTTAGTTGAAAGGAATATCACGAACAATCGTATTGAATACTATAAAGAACAGACTACAGCCCCAGCGAATTCGTTTATCTTCGCAATCCCTCAAAAGTCGTCTTGGGTTCAGGCACTCCCAGCCTCACTCAGTCCTTCTTCACCTTGCTAATCTTGTAGCCACCCGGCACCCTGGTCTGAAAGACTCCGGTCGGGTCATACTTCTTCGAAGCCTCGCTCATCTTCCGAATATTCTCTTGGCCATATGTCGCAAGTGGATCCTGGCAGCTGTCACAGTAGTTCGCATAACGGAACTCGACAGATCCCCCGAGAGATTCCGCATAGGTATCGAGCTCATCCAGCAGGGCCTTGAACTTGGGAAAGATGGCCTGCCGCAGCTCCCACGTACTGACATGTATCCATGTGACAGAGAGGATCACCGGCTCTCCTGCCATGCGCTCGAGGCCCAGCATGTTGCCCTTGTAGGTTGACGAGAGGCGCGGGGAGCAGGCGGGCAGTGCTTGCAGGACACTCATCGCTTCGAACTCGCCACTGGGGACATGCTCCTCCTTGATGTGGTCAATCAGCTCTTCATAAGTGCTGATGGCCTTGCTGGCGATGCGCCTGTCATTCTTGAAACAAGTGCTGAGCCATATGGAGCTGTGCAAGAGAAATCAGTCAGAGGGCTCTCCAGGTTAAGTAATAATTATTTCATCAGAGCGTTATGATGAGCGAGAGACAGAGGGCTGAACTCAACTGCTGATTCGATTGCACGACGAATGCGGCCGTCTTTGCCGTCATGGATATCATTTGCATGCTCCCCTGCCCAGGGATGGAGAGGAACTTCTGCAAGGGCTCAGTGTTCTCAGCGCCGTCCAACTGTGTCACAATACTCGTGATGGAGATGTCGCGCGACGCAGGGCTGTAAGTCCACGCTCCTAGGTAATGCTCCGAGGGCTCGTCTGTCGCATTCAGATGATCGACCAGGTCGACAAGAGCGTCGATGACGGCAGGTGTCTCCGTCTTTGCGTGGAACAGCATCCCATCCCACACGTCGCGCGCGGGAAACGTCTTGATGTCGAAGCGCGTGACGATACCAAAGTTATTGCTACCACCCTTCAGGGCCCTGAACAGGTCCTCGTTTTCGTCCTCATTCGCATTGACGATACTGCCATCGGCTAGCACGACTTCATAGTTGACAACCTGATCTGAAAACGCAGCATTGGCTCAGCTTAGGTCTTGTCATGCAGGGAATCACAACGGTAGTAGCTCATGATCATGGCTTGAGGCTCAAGGCACAGGGCTGCGCCATCGGCATCACTTACCACATGCAAGTCCGACACGGCAGGTATAGACCGAGATCTTTCGATGGCGTTATAGTTAGTCACCCACAACTTTTCACTCTCATGAACTTGATAATCAGGAGACGAACCCCACCGCCAAGTAGCAGCCCACCAACACCAACAAGGCCCTCACGACCTCCCGCAACCATTACACCGTCTATCAAATATCGCCGTCAGCCTGGGCGCAAAAGAAAGAAGAAAAAAGAGAAGAAAAAAGCAGGCAGGAATACAAAGCCTCACCTTTCTCGAGAGTCGCATAGACATCTACCCATCGAGGGCCAGGCGGCACAGACGCGATCTTGGTCTCCGGATCATAAGTGACCTTGGCCAAGAGGCCGAGGTCGATCCCTACCCCGTTCTCGATGCCACTTGCTCCTGGCCAGCACAAATGGCCCCCACTGTTCGTTTCGAAAACAATCTCGTTAGTGAGAGAACCACTCATGTATGTGTATGGGAAGGGAAATGTTAATGCTGGGGAGGATTCCTTCTGACCTGCGGATGGCAAACTGGCAGTCCGGAGTTCTGACGAGGGCTTTCACGGCCAGGGACACCTCCTCGGTCGTTCGGGGCAGGACGAGGGCCCAGGCGCGGAGGCGAGGAGTCAGCGACCAGTAGGATCTGAGTCGCTCCTCGTACATTTCCGTGCCTGGGAGGTGAAGCACCTCTGAGAGCCCGGCATCCTTGAGGTTGGTGATGGCCAGCTGCGCCGTACCGAGGGGCTCTGCCATGGAGTTCGTGGAGACAGCTGTCATGTTTGGAGTGTTCTAATTATTGATGCCCAGCAACGCAGCAGCGAGGAAAGTGATAGAAGTCAAAGCCCTGCGAGGCAGCGAAGAATGGACGGCGAGATTATCAAGATATTTACCTTGCTGTCCTCCGTCTGCGGGGAGTGCATGATGCTCTCATGTCAGCGGCGACCCTTCTTCGACATATCGTCTCGAGTGTAAGCAGCAGGCTAATAAAAGATCAGCGAGAGCTTGCAAACTAGGAGTAACCTTGGCTAAGGGGAAGCATAAAAGGAACGATACCTCACTTTTTCTGCATAGGGTGGTGAGCAGGTGACGGTTGGCTATGCTTGGCTCTCACGGAACAAGGCCTCTCGATTGGACGAGTACTTCATGCGATGTAACTCATCGTGAGTCCTTGGCTTACAAGCGTAATGATTTGCGCCGAGAACATCTGTCAGTATCTGGTTCTCTTATATAATCCACCCTTGTAATTACTGCCGTAACCATGTCTTTAGCTGTTCGATGCATAAGCTTGAGCACAATTTGTGGAAAAATCATCATTACAGAAAATTTGGCCCTTGGCTTAGGCTGTGTACGTGTGTAGATGCCCCTCCCCCCCCTTTCACTCTGAAATGACGGGCTGTTTCTCGGTCTCAGGGCCGCTCTCATTCGCCTCAGCATTTCCAGACAGCCCTTCCCTCTGCTCACCAGTCAACTCTTGACCCAGAACCTCTTCAACTTCTTCCACTGTTGACTTGGGCCCTGTGAACCACTTTCTCGCATCCACAAGATAATAGAGCGTGCACCCGCCCCAGACCGCCATATTGATAACGACCGTGTAGTTCATACTTTGAGGCGTGGGATCTGGACCACCGACAGGGAACATGGCCAGAACAATGCCATAGACCAGGAAAGCGATGGCAGCCCAGGCAATGGGCAGGCTGAACATGTGGCCGGTGTAGAAGGGCCCTGGAGTGAACTTTTCGCGGCCCCAGACTGCACGCGAGAAGATCGGAACGCCCCAGGCCAGATTGTTGCCCGCTACGGCGAGGGAGAATAGGGCTGAAGCGGCTGCTGAAGCGATCAGGCAGAGAAGGCCCAGGACGATGGCGGCGAAGACGGACCCCCAGACGGTGCGTAGAGGGATGTATCCGAATCTCTTCGACTAAGTCACGCATCGGCTGTCAGCTGGGGAAATATCTTGAGAGACGAGAGAGTGAGGAGAGAACTTACAATAGGTCGAAAGAAGGGCGAAAATGGCAGTGCACCGTCGCGAGAAAATGCCCACGTCTGCCGAGATGCAGCGATAAGAATGGACAAGCCCATCAGATACTGGACAATGAACAGGAAGGCAATAAAGCCCATCGCTCCGTGTTTCCCAAGCGCGTCATAGTAGATTTGAGCCATCTATTACGCACCAACACTTGCGTTAGAACCAGAACTGTTCACGACGTCTGTTTCTCTGGACAAGAAGTGATGAATCAATTACTCACCGGCTGCCCAAACGAGCTTCCGAGCACACTCTCAACATCCGGGTTCATGCAAGCGGCCAGCACAATCACGATGACAAAACCAAGCCCCCAGCACATGCCAATAGAGCTCAGGATACCTAGCGGAACGGCCTTGGCGGCATTGCTCGCCTCCTCCGACATGTGGACGCACGAGTCGAAGGCGCCGATTGTCCAGATGGGACTCAGCCATGCAAGCATGAAGGCCCACCCAGTGGGCCAGGTGGTGAGATTCTCGACCTCGGCGAAGATGAAGTGGCCATCATTTCGCTGGCTTGCTCTGCCCACAGGCAGGGCGATGATCGTAGCGAGGATGAGAGCAATATTCTATTCAGAATGCGTCAGGTGTCAATATTTCTGGAGGGAAAGGAAGATAATCAATGAGCCTGGAACGGACCATGAAGACGGCGAATGTCTGAATTTTATTCATGATTTTGGTCAGAGTGGTGGCAAGAACGCCGTGCGTAAGTGTGCAGACCAAAAACACAACGTATACAATCCCGTTGCTTGGGGACCATGATCCGTCTGTTGCTATCACGATGACAGCGCAGAACATCAAGGCAAAACCATCTGGGTGCAGATGATCATGATTAATCTTTTGAGCTCATCACTCTCGTACGTGCAGCAGGAAATTTTTTTTCAACCTACAATTAATACTGCAGAGCCCACCGATCAAGCCGAGACTGTTACTATAACCGACCAAGAAGCACAGGTAATTCCTCGTCTTTGCAGAGCTGAAGTAGTGTGTCCAATAGTAGAGTCCGCCGCTCGTAGGCATCGCACTACCCATATCGGCCATGGCCAGTCCGACGAGAAAGATGCAGCCGCTCGCCAGGAACCAGGACCAGACCATCCCGGCGGGCCCAGCAGGCAGGGAGAAGGCCAGGGTCGAGGCGATGGAGGGCAGCAGGCCCATGATGGAGAAGGCGATGCCGAAGACCTCGAGGGTCGAGAAGTTGCGCTTCAGCTCCTGCTTGTAGCCCATCTTAGCCAGAAGCTCTGCGTCGGCCTCGCTCGCGAGAACGACACCGCCATCGCCGGTCGTCACGAGATGTCCGGGGTGGTGGTGCTCAGCAGCAGCAGCTGCAGTATCGTCGACGGCGGCGGGTGCGCCGTCGGATTTGGATGTCATGTCTAGCGCTGACATGTCGAGCGAAGGCGGTGGTGGGACTTTGTTCTCACAAGCAGGCGTCTATTGAATTCGCTTGTTCAGGAGACACAAACTGATAGATGTAACACTGCAGATACATGTCATCACGCAGAAAGCTACGGCGGCCCCAACGCCCTCCAAATATGTATTGCTGATCTGCAGGCTGCTTCTTAGATTACAACCCTATTCCGGCAGCTTACCGCCGCGGTCCCCCTGCCTAGGGCCAATACACGACGATAGGAAAAGTCCTCCTCCCCCCTCATGCTGGCGTCGGATATCCCCCTGTACTGTATAAGCCATAGCCCTGCGTGAAACCTTGCCGATAGCTGCTCACTGATAAAGCTACTCGACCATTGGCAATTGGTGTAGATTAGGCGTCTGTCTGAGCGCTTTCCTAGGCGTGCGGGTAGATAAGAGCTGACGCTTCTTTTGAGGCATCAGATCATTCCAACACTGTGGCGTCAGACCACACCCCGTCCCATAGTGTTGGGCCTGGGTATAGTTACCATCTTGGGAGAACTGTCCTTGGAGCTACTGTATCGTAAGTCTGGTCTGTCGGTGAAAGACTAACCAGACACAGATGGAATTCCCAAATGTTGCTGTTATCTGTGGCTTTACAGTAATTCCGTGACTAGCACCGTGGCACCTTGTTACGCGGGAGCCCCCCCCACACACCCACACCCACATGTCAGAAGCCTCTCTTATTTACGTGCTGGGATTGTTTGGTACTACATCAGCCGTGCTACGTCAATTCAGTTATAATCACAGTCAAAAAGTCCGAGGCATCCTAGTCAGATCAGATTGTAATGATAATCTTATCCGTCAGCACCTGATCATATCTCAGAGCCCCCCCCTCGTTTCATTCAGTATTTCTCGACCTGACGATTCTCTCAGAATCACTGGGGGATATTGTTGTGGAGAAGCACAGGGGTTAGTTATCAATCACAGCCGTTGCGCCCACTACTGGTGATCATTTTCACGACATTGTTCCTATAATTCTCATAAAGTATAGATAACAATATCGGAATATGCGTCTCACGAGCGTCTCGCGTACATGCAATCTTTCTATGAGGAATGTATCGGCCATAATTAGGATGTTAGTGAGTGTATACAAGGATAGAAGGAAAAGGCGGTTGTTGCTCTTTTCTCTCTCTTCCCAATAAGCAACCTTATACGTGCTTCGTTTTCTACATTGTGTCTAAAGCGACTGCTCTATCAATCTGTCTAATCAACACATCGTCTTGAGTTTGAAGTCCTTGCGTTGGTTCAAAAGAGACTTCAAAGAAGCAAGGCAAAAATAAGCACATCTGCTGAATAGAATAAACAAAGAGAGTCAAATGCAAATGTACAGTAAGGTCATCCAGAAGCAATAAATAGCAGCTTTTACTCTCACACTCCATATCCCAAAATGGCGTGTTGATTTTTGCCTGAGGTATATAGGTGCAAAGTCTGGCAAAAAGCTCCGTTCAGGTTCAGGGGGCGTGCCCCTGGACGGCCGTAAACCTCCAGCCCACTGTATTGTGAGGAGTTTTTGCGAATTTCTTCTGGTGCTAATGTACTGGAGGATGTAGTACTCAGGGGACTTCCACCACACATGAGCATACTGTCCCTGTATCCTTTTCCACGGAAACTTCCCAGGGTGTATATATATATATATATATATATATTGCGCGGAGTCAAAGAAGCTACCCTGCGGTGACCGTAGCTCGCCTGTGCTCTACTCGGTGAACGCTTTACCTGAGGCAACGCGATTTGTATTTGAGACGGTGGCAGCACTGCTAAAATTCACACTTAGAACCCTGACTTGTTTGCTGCAGGTGAATAGAGTCCTAGCGAATGCATAGATTTCTGACTAGAGACCCAGCGGAAGTCCCTGAATCCACAAAGTATGGCTACAATGCTGGGCACAGTAATGAGACAGTAGACAGTGGTCCAAGCAAGAACGGGGGCTCAAGCTGGGTGAGGCTGAGGCAACCAAGAGGTCTCTATCGTTGGGGTGTCTTAACCGATAGGTGTTCAATACTCTCTGGGTAACAAAGTCATGAACAGTCGAAGCCATCATCAAGACACCATTCACTAAGATGAAGTTGTCTAAGCTGGAGGTATCGTGTGATGCAAAATGTACTATTTAGGCACGCTAAACTCCACAACACGGTGTTTACAAAAGTACAAACTGGTAAAGTGAAAATTGGTTGCTGATAATGAGTGTCAGATGGCAATGCACTGTTGAGTTTCATTATTGTTATAGTGATCGTCCTAGGGAGTGTACCAGCTACGGTGAACTTGAATGGTGGCTTGTACAAGCTGCGGCAGGTTGTCCAGACCGATGAGCTCCAACAGTAATTAATCTGTGGTGCCGATTAATCTGAACCCGCACGATATTGCTGCTCACAGCAGAATTTGATGAGGCACACGACTGAGTTGGGAGGCGGGGGGAGAAACCAAAATTTTTTTTTTTTTTTTTCAATTTTTGTAATCGCAAGAGCCGCAGGCAGGATGATCGGGCTCACGAGGGGTCTTCTATAGGTCTTCTATAAGTTCTGTCTTGAGTGAATTCATCTTCCTATTTGCCGTCAGTCTCAGCTCTTTTCGCATACTTATTACCAAGCGCCGAAGTCCTCACAACGCCGATGCATTTAATATCAACGCAGCCGCATGTTAATTAGGCCTTCAATTTTACCTAATTATTCTGCAACGCAGGGAACACTATGCACACTAACTAGGGGACCTCGGGAGTAGAGTGTCTTACTATGATGAATGATGAGTTCCTTGTCTAACTTCATAATATTCTTGACAGTCTTCATCTGAGCAGTGAACCAATGGTGGATAATTATCGTTTGTAACGTAAGCCGAGGGGCTTCTCTCTAGTATGGAGATTCGAGCTTGGTTGTCAACGCTGGCGAGTGTAAAACATGGAGCGCGACGCGTATTACACCTTCTCTTCTTGGTAGCTAATTATGATTGCCAACATCGCGTTACGAGTGAGGTCTCCGCATTTGACACAGGAGAAGACAATAAATACATACTATTACACAGACGGAACCCGGATCGGAATGTGCAACGCGCAAACTATCACGCAAGACGGAGGTGCTATCACGCCAGAGCCCTCCTGAACTGGATCGAATCCACATTTCCGGCAAGGGGGTTTACTTATGCTACCCAGAACTAAGGCCAGTTCGTCCTCAATTTTCTGTTGAGGGAGAAAGCAAGCCAGGAGTCCAGAGGGAAGGGAGAAAAACTTCTTGCCAAAACATCAGGGGGGCACGTAACCTATTGATTGATTACTTACATATTGTTTATAGACTTGCGGGGCCCGTCCTCATGGCTTTCGATCACTCCAGCGAATCATCCTTATCAAATATCGGCTCGTCCTTCCCGATTGGGGCTTCTGCTCGTCTTACTCGTCGTTATCTGTGGTTTCGTGGGCCAGATTGTGATTTTGTAAGTACGGTCTGTACTCCCAGCCGGACATCCCAACGACATTGATAGCGATACCGGAACATCGTCCTTGTGTATGTGTTACGGTGACCGGACCGCGTTTCATAAAAACATAATCGTCGACCCCTCAAACACCGTCAACAAATTCATATAATAATATCGGGTATCCTTGTTTTTAGCAACTTTATAATCGACTGGCCCCAAGCATACAGTTGATAGATACTACTGTATCAGTCTGCGCGCCCTCTTCATGCACAGAAGTTCCGCACAACAACAAAATTAACTAAAGGATCAAATCCAAGCCGTCGATCAAGAGAAGTGGGACCTCAATCACCATGGGCAGTGTCACACCAACCACCATCGAGGACCTCGATGCCCTCACCTACCAGCTGGACCGCACCAATGTGTTCCACTCATGGAGCGCCCAGGCCTCGCTCAACCCTCTCACTCTGGCCGGCGCCTTGGGCTGCGAAGTATGGGACCACAGCGGCAAGCGCTACCTGGACTTCTCCAGCCAGCTGATCAACACCAACATCGGCCACACCCACCCAAAAGTCGTGGCCGCCATCAAGAAGCAGGCCGACATCCTCCCCACCGTAGCCCCCGCGCACGCCAACCTGGCCCGCGGCAGGGCGGCGGAGCTCATCCTCAAGCACGCCAACGGCTTGTCCTCGGATGGTGCCCGGCCCTTCGACAAGGTCTTCTTCACCAACGGTGGCGCGGACGCGAATGAGAATGCCATCCGCATGGCAAGGCTGACCACAGGGCGGGACACGGTGCTCTCCGCATACCGGAGCTATCACGGCTCGACCGGCTCCGCCATCGTGGCGACGGGCGACTTCAGGCGGGTGGAGAACCAGTTTGCGCGCGGCCACACACATTTCTTTGGCCCCTTTCCCTACAGGTCCGAGTTCTGGTCGAGTTCACCCGAGGAGGAGACGGAGCGGGCCCTGCACCACCTGCGCAGGGTGATCGAGTGCGAAGGGCCCGCGTCGATCGCAGCCATCATCCTGGAGACGATCCCCGGCACGGCGGGTGTGATTGTGCCGCCTTCCGGGTGGCTCGCGGGCGTGCGAAGGCTATGTGACGAGTTTGGGGCCGTTCTCATCTGCGACGAGGTCATGGCTGGCTTTGGGCGCACAGGGGACTGGTTTGCGTGGCAGAACAAAGAGGTGAACCCGGAAGGGGTGAGACCTGACCTCATCAGCTTTGCCAAGGGCGTGAATGGGGGCTATGTCCCTGCGGGCGGCGTGATCCTGTCGGAAGCCATCTCTCGGGCGTTTGACCAGAGGTTCTACCCAGGCGGACTCACGTACTCGGGCCACCCACTCGCCATGGCCGCCATTGTCGCAACGCTGGAGGCGTACGAGGAGGACCGCATACTGGAGCACGCGGCAGATATCGGCAGAGATGTGCTGGGGCCCGGGCTGCGGAAGCTGGGTGAGAAGCATCGGATCGTAGGGGAGGTGCGAGGACTGGGTGTCTTCTGGGCGCTGGACCTGGTCTCGGATCCCGCGACCAAGAAACCCGTGGCACCCAGTGTCGTCGGCAAGATCAAGAACGAGTGTGTGAAGCGAGGCTTGCTGCCGTTTGTGGTCGACAACAGACTGCACGTCACACCGCCCTGTGTCGTCACCAAGGACGAGGTCGAGAGAGCACTGGGCATTTATGACGAGGTGCTGACGGCGGTGGAGGCTGACTTGTAAGATATTGTGAGAGGGGCAGTGACTTCCTAGCACGTGCGTTGCTGGCACGCATCTGCCCTGGCCAGTTTCTGTAGATAGCTCCAGCCAGAGCTTGGCTGGCAAATTTCCTAAAATATTACCATTCATGTATTGGCAGACCCTCGTTCGAGAATTACTATTATCCAAAATCCATTGTCCTTTTTCCTTTTTTTCCCTCCTTTTTTTTTTCTATCTCAGTGCCTCCAGCACGGCGTGCTCGATACGCCCGAAGCAGTCTAAGTCTATGGCCTCCTGTCTAAGTACTCTCACCCGTTCTGTATATTTTGTCTCACGCAGCACGTCCTCCAAGCTCGATCTGAGGTCTTGAATACTGGGGCTGGAGGTTCCCAGACCCACACCGATCCCAGAATACCGCACTCTGCGAATATTCTCAGGCTTATCCTGACCCTCGCCCGCCACCACCATCGGCACGCCGTGCGCAATGCCGTGCGTGATGGCGCCGTAGCCACCATTATGCACCCAGACCCGAGCGTGCGGCAGGATGGCATCGTAGTGCAGATAGTCAGTGACACGCGCGTTGCTCGGCAGATCGAATCCCGCCGGCAGACCTGCCCCCTTGCGGCCCATGATAGTCGCCACCAGCACATCCTCCCGGCTCCGCATCGCCTCCATGGTCGGGATGATGAGATCGTACGGGTTAGTCTCGACTGTGCCCTGCGCCACCACCACGACCTTCTTCTTGTCCGTCGTGGCGGTCGTCACCTCACCCCACCAGGAGGGCAGGTTAGGGTAGCCGCCTGGAGGGGGTCTTGCGAGCGGCAGAAACCCAACAAACTGGAACTGTGACGGCCAGTCGCTGCGCGGGTACTCGAAGCTGGGGACCCCAACCTGGAGTATGGCAGAGTGGCAGGTATAGTTGGTGCCGTCCAGGACTGGACCGTCTGGGAAGCGCGTGGCGCCCGACGCAGCCAGTCTCGTGTCGAGGAGCCTCTTTAGCGGGGCCGTCAGCTCTACCCAGTAGTCCCAGCAGCGTGCGTTGCGGGCGCGGCCCTCGGGTGTCTGGCTAAAGGGGAGAGGGTGGTCGAACGGTGGGAGGTCGATGCTACGGAGGGCTGGAGGCGTGACAGAGAGACACAACGTCTTGGGTGGTGTTTTGACGCCATCCGGCAGTGGAGCCCCAAAGTAGAGAGGTAAGATGCCATGAAAGAAGGCCTCGCTGATGATGAGCACGGGGAGGTCAGGGTGTTTCTCGTGTACACCAGCCAGAGCGTCCTTGACGCATTCCCATTGTGTTGCCAGGGGCTCGAGGCAGTGCTTCTCGAGGTCGACCAGGGCCCGCTCGTACCACGGCAGCAAGTGAAACCCAGGCACGGGAGGCGCTGGGCTGTCAGGAGAGTAGTAGAGCAGGTCGTCGACATCAGCCTCTCCCTTGAGGGGGAGGAAGTGGACTCCAGCGGCCGAGATGCGGGCGCGGTGGGTCGTTGGGCCGACAAAGGATACCGGCCATCCTCGGCGGCCGAGTTCCGAGGCCACGCGCAGTGTGGGCGTGATGTGTCCTGTCAAGGGCTGACAGAGGAAGAGGAGGTGGGCCCGGGGTCTCTCCTCGCCAGAGCCTGGCATCTTTAGCAAGAAGTCGGATGGTGGGAGAAGGGGGAGGGGGAGGAAGAGGGGGGTGTAGTAATTAGTGTGTGTGCTTTGTTGTAAGTAGTTGGTTCAGTAAAGCAGTTAATTAAAGGCAAAGAACGGACCGTGACGAACAATTTGTGCGAGTTTTTTTGCCTGATTCCAGCGCCTAATGAATACATACAGGGGTTCTTCGTGGCCCTAAACTTTATTCTGTTATTCTTACTGCCAGTCTGCCGCATCAAAGATCTGCGCCGTCGTGCAGTAATTAGTAACCAACCCCCTCAACCCACGTCCCGTTCCCATGACACTTCAAGGCCAAAGAGCAGACTCTTGAAGTCTGCAGGGACAAATCACCTTTACTAGACGTCCAAGACTTTGACTTGTCTGCATACATTATGCTATTGATATATTTACGCAAGTACTCGCATCCTCGGAGACGATAATACCATAGCATGGCATGGAAATAGTGTCGGAAAGAGGGGGAGAGGGAGAGAGAAACCGAAAAACCAAGGCTGCACTGGGAAGTTAATACCAATATGCGGAGTCGATCTTCCGTGGCTCTGTGCCAAGGTCATCAATACATAGTATTAATTATACTGATCCTTAAGATACCAGGAAATACATCTTGTCTGGTAAATCTAACCCTGTCGAGCAGCACTTTCGACTCAGATATTGAATCTAGCAAACACAGCGATCGCTCATGTGTGTAATTGTATCAGAAATAAGAGGTACTTTGTTTATCACCATAGAGGAACCTGATGCTCGGCATTCTGGCCTACCTAGCCGGTACATCTGAAGTAGTTTATAATAGATGATTTATAAAGTACTTAGCTAACTAGACACCATCTCCTGTGAAGTGAATTTACTTTTTTCAAAATTACAATTCCCATAGTGACCTCTTCGTCTCGCAGTAATAGCCCTATTTGTGCTAGCCTGGCCCGATTGAGCTGTTTTCAAAAGCCGGTGAACTGGTGCCTGTGTCTTGCAGAATGGAAGTGCTATATTCGCTCCCTGGGATTTTACGTCTGCCTGGGGTGGTCAGAAAGGGGGACCCAGATGCTCCGAGATAGTGTACCAAGGTATTACACGCATGTCTTGAGACTAGGTAGCTCACTACTTGGGCAGTATTATAAAGTTGAGAGACGGTACGCTCAATTTCGTGGCATTCTGACGTTCCCTTTCACCATCTGTCTGCTCAACCGAAGCCCAGGACGATTGACCAGACTCTGAGAGCGTGATCAAGATTTCAAAGTCCCGCTTGCGTATTCGACATTAGATATTCAACATGAGACTTTCTCTTGCTAATGTCGTAGCAATTGCTGCATGTGCTGAAGCTCACTGTATGCACAAGACTAAGTCATCCCGACTTCGTGGCCATAGAACTGACGCTCGCCGCAGATGTCCTGCCGTCCATAAACAATGGTGTATGTCTAATCCTTGTACCTTTTTAAATCCTCACACTCACCAATGACACCGTGAAAGAGAACAGATAGTATATAGAATGCTTGAAAGTCATTGGCTGACAAATCTCAGGCTGACTGGGTCAACGTTCGCAAAACCACAAACTACCAGAGCAATGGCCCTGTCACAGACGTCACGTCTTCCCAAATGACATGCTATCAACTTGCCCCTGGCAACGAAGGCGCTACCACAGCAGATATTCAAGCTGGGTCATCGGTAGCCTACAACATCAAGACTAGTATCAGTCACCCTGGGTCGTTCAGCGCATGGTTGGCCAAGGTTCCAGCCGGGGAGACGGCCGCAACCTACGATGGGTCTGGGGCGAACTGGTTCAAAATCTACCAAGACCATCCCACCTTCAGCGCAAGCGGGACCACATGGCCTTCCCAAGGTGAGTTCCTAATCTTGCTACCTCGCCAGATCATAACACATATAAGACTCCTTTTTCTCTCTCTCTCTTCTCACTGACGCTTCGAGATATACAGGTCTTACCACAGTGAATATCCCAATTCCTTCATGCGTCGAAGATGGCGAGTACCTGCTCCGTGCCGAGCACATTGCTCTTCATAGCGCGAGCTCTGTAGGTGGCGCACAATTCTATCTGAGTTGTGCCCAGGTCTCCATCTCGGGCGGATCTGGGACTGCTCAGCCCGAGCTCGTCTCGATTCCGGGAGTCTACAAAGCAACAGATCCTGGTATCTTGATTAATATCGTATGTTTAATTCTTTTCCCCCGGTATAAAACACTCTCGGATCCAGACGCCCCTATCTTTTCCAGATGAGGTATTATGTTTGTGTCGTACATTTGATTCGAAGTTTCTTTTGATCAGGGCTTCAAACAGATAGCGACTGACTAGCAAACCTCTCAGTACTATCCCGTTTTGACCAACTACACTGCTCCTGGTCCGGCTGCTCTTCAATGTTAAACTGCTGCTAGGGGGTCAGGTGTCGCACTGGTCTCAGGGAACCTTGTTGCAGATGGCAGGGCAATGGCTGAACACAAGACAGGCCCTCCTGGGTCGCATTTTCCCTTTCATACATTGTATTGAGCTGACCAAGATGAATTTTGTCAACTTCAAGGTTCCTCTGCCTTGAGGTTGATGGTGATTTTGATCAATACTAATTTCATTTGCACAAATAAACTTGAATAGTCATTCGTGAATCCATTCGCTGTGGGGTTGACTTCACCTCTGAATCTACTAAGTACTTAAGTAGAATTGAGAAATAGACAATATTAACAACATGTGGAAAAGGTCCTTGTTTTCATGGGAATGAGAATGGGGAAACCTGCCATGAGTGTTTCATGTAATTATTACCTGACATACGACAATTTCTGTCGAGTGACCATCATGCTGCAACTCCATGAAGATGTATTACGAAATTCTAAGGGCCTCTAAAGGCCTCATCGACTAGCTGTAGCTTCTGCAATCTGGCGCCGTATTGCTGTGCTGCTGATCTTGGACGAGAAGTCTTGCGTGGATGGAGGGGCGTCGGAGACCTCCCCAGCATCGAGGACGTCCACCTCGAACACGTCAAGATTCTTCCACCCACGTTTGGCCCTCTCATCGTTGACCGCCTGTCCACCAGACCTCGTCTCTGCAGAGACCACCAGGGAGTCAAGATCCTCCTGCGTGATGGTTGGACCAAACGGGTCTTGTATTTTTACACACTGGATCGTGATCGTCCCATCTCGAAATGCCGCCACAAAATCGCCGTCTTTTCCTTGGATCTTTGGAGCCGCTGCACTCGTCCAGCCCTTGGGAGATAACTCCAGTATGGAAGATAGGAACTGGATGACATTTCGAGCTCTATCATCCCAGGACTCCAGCACCTCGGCATCCTTCTTCTTCTTGAGCAGCTCATCACCTGTGATACCGATCACATAGGTACAGGTCTTGGCTGAGCCCTTCTCAGGGACATCCAGCAAGTAGGCGCCAGCCGTCAAGAGGAGCTTGTGTCCAGGGTGCAGGTGGTCGAACGTGCCGCCCAGGCACACCGTCTTGTAAGACTTGGTCTCTGGAGGAGAAGGAGGAGGCGCTGGGTCTTCTGCGGACTGTACCTTGAGAGCGATTCCACCTTTGACGGTGATGAGTTGTTCCTGCAGCAGCTTCTGCTGTCCCTCGGCCAGTTTCAGGTAAAGCGAGTGAAGTTCATGGTTGGCCTCGCTGTCGGCGCTGAATATATATCTCCACGGGTGATATGCAGACGCGAATGTGGCTAGATCGAGGATGGGCGTGTTGCTGGACTCGATGGCAGCGCGGTAGCCTTGCCCGTATCGTCGTCTTTTCTCATGGTCGATGAGCACCACCCTCGCGTCGACAGATCCTGGACCAGCGTTCATATACGACGGTATGCTCAGCTCGGCGCACACGACTGCAATGATGGTGTATAGGCCAGCGAGTATATGTTGCGTCTCTAGCCAGGACGGCGTCTTGTGTCGTAGACCTGAACCTCTCAGCACGGGGTATGCTACCGCAACGACGAGGATCTGTGATGTGGGTGCATCCTTTAATTTGGTGAGGGCAGCCGTGAGTGCTGGCTTGTAAGCCGCGCTTAGAGAAGGCCGGTTTGCTGGTTCTGGAGGGGCGGCGAGGAGCAGAAGTGAGGGAAGATCGTCTCGGGTCATGTTGCGCACTGGATCCGTGGCTGTGTCGTCGGTTTGAGGGCAGGTTTAGATAGATGTATTGTGCAAATGAGATGTGAGGGTTGTTGAGCCGAGGCAGATGATTTGAAGGAGGGGCAAGGAATAAATCGTATGAGAGGCGGGGCTCTCGTCTCGAAGGAACACTGCAGACAAGTGCTTCCTCCTCCTCTTGACTTCAAAATAACCTGGCCCAGAATGGTGGACAGTCGGGAATAAAATAAGATTCAATCAAATGAGTTGCGTAGAGAGAGGCTCAAACAAGAACTCGCCGCAGCAACCCTGAAGAACAGGGCAGGAAAAAAAGTTGGCCTTGTGACGTGACCTTTTGGGATGAGGACTGATTCTCGGCTGAACCATCTGAGTGAGAACTTAGCAGTGAGTAATCTCGTTTACAGCATCTCAGTACAGTAACACAAAGAACGCCAGCCAAAACCTGATACGCTGTTCACTCGCGCGGCTCACTGGCGCCAGTTTTGGGCTGGTGCGGCGGTCTGAGCACTGGGGGATAGCACAGCCCACGTCGAATTAATTAATGGTGCATGCCTTACGAACTCAAAAAAAAGTTCTGTCTCATGTAATGCCCCTTCTCCTCACCTGCACCCCGTCCCTTTCCTGTTTTCCCGATAAAAACCTATCGATCCTGACTGGGAAATTCATCCTCCTGGTTCCATTAGGACGAAAAGAGTCCAGAGGCGATGTCCTCCTTCCCAAGAACCGATCAGTACTCTCCTGGTCGCAAGAAGACGGCGCCACGCTCTAGGGGTGATAGCGCCGCCGGCCAGTGCTTAGGTGCCGCTGGGGTCTCCTCACCAGCGCCTACAGCACGCATGCATCATCCACCTGAGGCAAGATCAGGAGTCGTAGCAGGGCCAGGAGCAGGAACAACAGCACCACCCCCACCAGGACCAGGCACAACAACACTGCCCAACCCGACTAGAGGCCCGCAGGGACCACCACCACATCCACTTTCGCCCGCCGCCCGCAGCTCTGGACTTGGAGTTGGGCATCCACCACGACATCCACCAGACTTCAACTCCTCACCAGCCACCTCGTCCACGGCAGACAATACTCGGCGTCTGCCACCAGTGTCTGGCACTGGCACTGGCACTGGCACTGGCATCGGTCTCGGCTTTGGCATCAACTCTTCAGGCCAACGACCACCTTCCTCTGCTGCCGTGTCATCGGGGCTTCCTTATCATCAGCACCCAGACAACAACCGGGCGGGGCTCACTTCTTCCTCTTCCACCTCTCCCTCATCTTCGCGCGCGCAAGTTCCTCAGTTTTCACTCCCCTACCGCACAGCCACGAAGGCCTCCTCCTCCTCCTCCTCCTCCTCCCAGTTCTCCCCGACGCGCGCCTCCCGTCAGCAAGATCCTCGCGCCACAGCGCATCCTCAGGCTCTTGTGCCAGGACCAAGGCTACACGCAGGCGCAGGTACGACAAGCTTAGATACAGGTCCAGTCTCGATTCTCGGCCCCAAGCCCATCTTCGATCTGCCCTCCATACCCACGTCCACCGACGATTTCGCCTCGATCCCCTATCTCAATCCTGAGACCAGCTCGACCTTACCCCCCTTCTCCTCCTCCTCCTCCTCCTCCACTGTCAAGGAAACCATGAGCCAGCCACCGCAACAACAACAGCAGCAGCAGTACGCTGGGCCCCCTCAGCGGCGAACTGCCGGCTATGGCGACGAGCCGCCGCAGCAACACATGCCGGGCTCGAGCCAATACCAGCAGCATGGTCCTCTGTCGCCGCGCGACTACCCAACAGCCAGTGGCGGCCCTCACATCACGCTGGACCAGGCATCGGGCGGCGGGTCCTCGTCCTACCAGAATACCTCTGCGTCGTACACGAGCGGTTCTGCTGTTCCCAGTGTCCTTCAGCCTGGTGGTCCCCTATCGAGACCAGCAGCCGTAGGTGCTAATACAACACCTTCGTTGTTGCAGGGAACAGCATCTCAACAGCAAGACTACCAGAGCCCAAACAGACCATCTCTGAACCTGTCGCATAGCTACTCTCGCTCCAGCCCGGCCGCAGGCTTCGATGGTTCCAACCCTGGCTTCTCCTCTTACACCCCGACTACACCAAGCGGTGCCGGTCCCAGCTCGGCGCAGTTCATGTCGCCGACCGAGCGAAGCTACAATGCGCCAGGCTCGCAGAGGAATATATCACACACGCCCCTGGGCCTGGCAGATATCAGACCCCGCGCGGACTCGAGCTTGTCAGATGGCATGCCCAGTGGCGTGGACTTCCCCACGCAGAACGCGCCCCCTGGGACCAGCAACTACATGGCGCCATGGACTTCCTACGCTTTTGACTGGTGCAAGTGGGCACCCCAAGGCAATGGTGCTGGCAAGGTCGCGATTGGGAGCTACTTGGAAGACGGCCACAATTTTGTAAGTCCTGGCGCCCCCCCTCTCCCCCCCCCCAAAAAAAATTACAAAAGAGAGAACAAACGGGTCTCGATGCTTGGTACTGAACAAAGATCTGACATTGTGTTCTACAGATCCAAATTCTCGATACCCAAATCGTTCCTACCCCTCCCGATGTGTACAACAACCATGGCGGCTCGAAGTGGACCATGGACTTTACCAAGATCGCTGAGGCCACACACTCCTACCCCGTGACGCGACTGCTGTGGGAGCCGCCCTCGACCACCAAGCAGTCGACTGATCTGCTCGCCACGTCTGGCGACCACCTGAGGCTTTGGTCCCTGCCTTCTGAGACATCGGCGACTCCCGGCAACTCCATAACAAGCCGCAACCGAGAAGTGGCCAGCACCAAGCTTACGCCACTGGCACTCTTGTCCAACTCAAAAACACCGGATCATACTGCGCCCTTGACCTCGCTCGATTGGAACACAGTCTCCCCCAGCCTGATCATCACTTCCAGCATCGATACGACCTGTACGATCTGGGACATTCCTTCTCTGACGGCCAAGACTCAGCTCATCGCACACGATAAAGAAGTGTACGATGTGCGGTTCTGTGCGAATAGTGTTGACGTCTTTGTCAGTTGTGGCCAGGACGGCAGCGTCCGTATGTTCGACCTGAGAAGCTTGGAGCATAGTACCATCATATACGAACCAACGGGCAAGGAAGACAGAGGTAAGTCTCGCGACCCTGGGTGCGCACATGTGGTGAGCCTGGCATGCAGAGCTAACACCCCCGACAAGTCGATCCAAACGGTGGGAAGATAAGCCCAACTTTGGCCCAGCAGACCATGTCCAACCCACCTCCATTGTTGCGGTTGGCTACATCCCCGCATGATACGCAGCTTCTCGCCACCTTCGCGCAGGACTCGAACGTCATCCGGATCCTCGACACCAGGCAGCCGGGCCAGGCACTGCTCGAGCTGCGCGGTCATGGAGGCGCTGTCAACTGTGTAGAGTGGTCGCACACGCGGCGAGGCCAGCTTGCCTCGGGAGGCGACGACTGCCAGGTGTTGATCTGGGACCTCATGAACCAGCCACACTCCAACGGAAGTTCTCAAGGTGACAATGTCCGCAGCCCGGCCGCTAGCTGGCAGTGTGACTATGAAGTAGGCAATCTCGGGTGGGTGCCTCGACTACCGAATGACGAGGCCTCTGAGTGGCTGGGCGTGAGTGCTGGTCGTGGGATCTGGGGTGTCAGGATGTGATCTGATCTCGGGATGTCTCACGACGATTTGATATACTATCAAACCAAGGCTTCAACATCGTTGGTAACCAAGTGGAACAGATCCACAATCATTGGCCTGATTTTTCCCGGGACATGTGTGAAGGGAGGAGGACAAGAAGAAACTACACTAAAGTCGGTGTTTCTAAATGCGCATAGAGTCTGTGGCTGGTTGAGTGGCGACGCATACCCACCAGGATCGCGGAGACCCAACACGTCCAGATTTTTAGTGCGCTTCTTGTTTTGCATGGCGAGCCACGGCGTTTGATGCATCACGGGCGCACGATGACGAGAATAATATGAATACCTTTACAAGAAGGCTGGCCTGGGAGGGAGGGGTGACAGCGGGGTGAACAGTCATTTTCGAAGAGCACTGCGATTTGAACTGCGGCGAGACGACAAATAGAAGGGCCGCTGCCTTGTTCGATGGGAAAAAATGTACGAGAGAAGATACCAATTAGACAATGCTGGCTTCCTGCCCCAATACATATCTCGCATTGACTCGATAATGTCACCTGGTTGATGCAACAATTCGCTATTGTCTAGCACTGCGCAAGCACATGCCCGCCGTACAACCCTCAAAAAAGCCTCCCAGCTGCTGGGGCATTTGAGCACTGCCTTCTTCTGGTTGGCTGCTTTCTGGTGTCCTTGCCATCATAGACCCCTGAAAGCGTTAGTCATCAGACTAGCGCTGCAGGCACCCCTGCCACCTCTCAAAGGACCTCGCAGCAGCGATGCCAGCCGCTAGCTTTGTAGGAAGCCCATCACTAACTTAGTTCACCTTCACCTCAGCACCAGCTTTCCTTTTCTTTTATCTTCCCACTCGCCTTCCACCCACCTTCCTTTCTGTTTCCTTATTCTTCCTTTCCTCTCTCTCTCTCTCCCTCCCCCCCTCCCTCACATCTTTCAAACTGCCCAAGAAACTCAAGAAACCCACGCATCTCGTCGTTTCCCGCGGGTTTCGAACAAAGAACGTCTGCGGAACGTAGGCGAGATGTCTTCCCGTCACTACGACTCCGAGTCGGAGGACGACAACTTCAACCCTGCGCCTGAGGTTGCCTCCGACGACGAGCGCGAGCCCCAGCGCCATCGAGATGAAGACGAGCCCGAGTCTCCTGTTGAGTCTCGCAACGGCGGACACCGCCGCAGCAGCGTCAGCCGTGATGATGACGATGCAGGCTCGACGAATGGTGGCCGCGACGACCGCGAGGACCGCGAGGACGCCGAGGACGATGAAGACGGCGATGAAGCTCCTCCTCCCAAGGCCCGCAAGTACGACAACGATGACGACGGAGAAGACGAGGATGAAGATGAGGATGAGGACGACGAGGATGATATGCCGGTACGTATATCAAATAATTTCGTCCCCCCCCCCTCTCCCCCCTCCCCCCTCTCTTCCCCAGGTGGCATCACTGGTAGCGGTCTACCTTGTGTGCCCTGGGCTGCGCCCATCTCCAGTCGGGTTGGACTTGTTGTTACCGTACACCACACCTCCCAGCAGGCGTACTTACAAAGAATTATTTCCAGTCCCGCAGCCGCAAGCGCAGAAAGAAGGACGCACGCAGCGCCTTCTTCGATATCGAAGCCGAGGTCGAGGATGAAGACGAGGATGTCGAGGACGAGGAGGATAACAACGAGATAGGAGACTTCATTGATCCCTCGCACCCAGACGACCTCGCCGAGGCTGGCGATGTCGACGACCGATACCACCGAGAGCTCGACCGCCGTAAACAGATGGAAGAGGAAGTCGGCGCTGAGGAGGTCGCAGAGCGGCTGAAGCGGGACTACGGTCGCAAGAATGCCTATGGCGCCAGAGGTGGGCTGGGCGATACCACTGTCGTCCCCAAGCGCCTCCTGCTGCCCAGCGTTGATGACCCATCCATCTGGGCCGTCAAGTGTAGGGAGGGCAAGGAGTTCGAGGTCGTCATGAACATCATGAAGAAGATCGAGGAGACCATTGGTACGGACAATGAGCTCGGCATCATCTCTGCATTTGAGCGCACTCAAGTGGGCGCTGGAATCGAGTCGATCGCCAAGGGCTACATCTACGTCGAGGCTCTGAAGAGGGAGCCCGTGGAGAAGGCTCTCGACGGCGTACTTGATGTCTACCCACGTACTAAGATGTTCCTCGTGGAGATCAAAGAGATGCCGGATCTCCTCCGCGTCCTGCCGCCCGTTAAGCTTGAGCCCGGCGCGTTCGTCCGCATCAGGAGGCCCAAGCTGTACGAGGGCGATCTGGCTGAGATCATCGAGGTTGAGGAGACAGGCTTGAACTGCCGTGTCAAAATGGTCCCGCGTATCGACTACAATGCGGCGCCACGAGGATTTGACAACAAGAGAAAGCGTGGCTTCAATGTGCCGCGACCGCCTCCCAGGTTGTTCAACGAGGTTGAAGCCAGAAAGCGAGCTCCTAGGGACCTCAGCGGCAGCACCAAGACCGGCACTTGGTACTTCAAGAACGACCAGTTTGACAATGGCTTCCTCATCAAGGAGTTCAAGCTGCAGAACCTCGATACGAAGAATGTCGTCCCGACCCTGGAGGAGATCGAGCGATTCAGTGTCACGGACAAGAACGAGGGCACGCAGAATCTCGACATGGCCGCTCTGGCCACCAGCTTGAAGGAAAGCAATGCCAGCATCGCGTACTTGCCCGGCGACACTATTGAGGTCTTCAAGGGCGAACAGAAGGGCCTCATAGGCAGAGTCACCAACGTCCAAGGCGAGATTGTCACCCTGCAGGCTGTCGATGGTGAGCTGTCTGGTCAGTCGATCGAGGTCCCCGCGAGGACTGTTCGGAAGCGGTTTAGGGTCGGTGATCACGTCAAGGTCACCGGTGGCAGCCGATACCAGGACGAAGTTGGTGTCGTCGTGTTCATCGAAGAGGACAAGGTCACCTTTGTCACAGACGGGGAGAAAACCCACATCACGGTCTTTAGCAAGGACCTTCGAGAGGCTGATGACACTGGTGGTACCGGCACCTTGGGTCAATACTCGATGCTGGACCTTGTGCAGCTTGACGCGACAGCCGTAGGCGTCGTTGTCAAGGTAGACCGAGAGACCCTCACAGTTCTCGACCAGGATGGCAACACGAGACAAGTCAGGCCGACGCAGATTGCCAACATCATTCCCAAGAGAAAGCTGTTCGTCGCCGCCGACCGCAACGGCTCCGAGATCCGACACGATGATGTAGTCAAGGAGTATGGCGGCCAGCAGCGGCAGGGCAAGATCATTCACATCCACCGATCCTGGGTCTGGCTGCACAACAACGAGTCCCGCGAGAACGCCGGTGTCTTTGTCACCAAGACAAGCAGCATCACAACCGTCGCTGCCAAGGGTGGCCGTGTCGCCTCTGCTGGGCCCGATCTGACCAAGATGAACCCTGACATCCAACGCAAAGGCGGCAGCAACGGCAGCATGGCACCTCCCCCCAAGCAGAATTTTGGTCGTGACCGGTCCATTGGACAGACTGTCACGATCCGGAAGGGCGGCTACAAGGGCTTGCTAGGAATCGTCAAGGACACCACGGATCTGCACGCTCGCGTCGAGCTGCATACCAAGGGCAAGATCGTCACGGTGCTGAAGGCTGACCTGCTCTTCAAGGACAAAGTCACAGGTCGGGTCATTGACATCAACGGCAGAGGTGGTGGCCAAGCCGGCCGTGGTGGCGGCTTTGGCTCGGGACGTGGAGGATACGACTCTGGCTTCGGCGGTGGCAGTCGAACACCGCAAGTCTCGTCGGGCATGGGTGGTCGAACGCCTGCGTGGGGTGGTACTGGAGGTCAGAATTCTACTCCCTGCCGTAATGACGCTGATCACTCGCTAACTTTAACGATAGGTGGCCGGACACCGGCGTGGAGCGCAGGCAGCGGTGGACGTACTCCAGCCTGGGGTGGTGGCAACGACGGTTCCCGCACTGTCAATCCTTATGACGGCAGTCGGACTGCCTACGGCAATTATGGGTCCTCTGGCTCACGCACACCAGCCTGGTCGTCGGGTGCAAAGACTCCAGCACCGGACGGCTTCTCTCTCGGCTCCAAGACCCCCGCGTATGGGGGCAGCGGCGGCAGTGACTCGTCAGCCTGGGGGGCAGGGTCCAAGACGCCTGGATATGGCGTCTCAGCACCAACTCCAGGAGCATCGGACCCCTGGTCTTCAGGCTACACCCCCGGCGCGATCGATGCGCCAACACCTGGCGCTGGCCTGGGTGCGCCAACGCCGGCAGCTCTCAACGCGCCGACGCCCGGTGCGTACAATGCTCCTACACCTGGCGCTCTCAATGCACCCACACCTGGAGCCTGGCAAGGTGGTTGGGCCGCCGACAGTGCGCCGACGCCTGGCCTGACGACGGCCCCTACGCCGGGAGCGAGTGGAGGGTACTACTCTGCGCCTACACCAGCTGGATACGGCGCTGCTGAGACGCCTGCCGCCTCAGGGCCGAGATATACCGATGATGACTGAGGGATGAGGCGAAGCAAGAGTGTCGCGATCCGTGCTCGAGATGGTCTAAGGCGGATACAGGGTAGCAATACCGCGGGTGGATGGATGTTCCTTGGGCGTCCTTGGTTTGTCTTTAGCATGAGCAGGCATTTTAGGGGTCTTCGCAAAACGGCATACAGGATGGACAAGAAGAAAGAAAGGAATAAAAGCGAGACTCAATTTGGAGCCTGTCTGAATTCTACATGGTTCGTACGTAATCAGTGCCCCGTTCGTGACAATCCTGCAGGTTTACTTGCTATCAAGCTGTATCATATGCTAGAACCAATGACCCATTCCTGTCGCTTAAGCATGGATAGCTTCAGGTTCCTGACGCGCGCTTGAGAACTCTGATACGATAGCCAGCCCTGATTTGAGTCTACTTACTGGCCGTAATTTATGAAATCTCATGTTGTAGAGTCATAGCACGTCATGAAACACTGAATAATTTCTGGAATTAAATATGGGACTCCGTATTCTCTAAGATACTTTTGCTTTGTTGAATATAAGTTGTCCATATGCCACTTCTCATCGGACAATTACTTAAGCTGCCTAGAAGGGGTATTATCAATTCATAAAGTACACAAGTCAGTTTGCAAAAGATCAAATGCTGGAATTACTAGCAATCCATCTTTTAGCTGAGCACAATTTCCTTTTTCACCTTTTTTCATTTTTTATTAATTAGTGCTTTTTCTCTTTTGCACAGAAATGTCTAGTCTCTAAACTCAGGGGGGAGGGGGGAGGGGGGAGGGGGCGGTTTAATCCTACGAAGTTGATTATTTCGAAACGACTCCGATCGTTGGGGGGGAAAAGGTAGTTGATGGTCTGTCTGAAGCTCACTTGCAAGAAAATTATAAACGTTCTCTCCAATACCAACCAATTGTGAAGGGGCTTCCAGGACCGATGACTAAAGCTGCAAAGGGAAGAAGAGTAGATGTGGCCAACGACCCCATTCCTGACGGGCAAGTGGTGTTCTGTTAGAGGAGAAGAGGATCGAACTGTGCCGGCAAACGGCAGCCCTACAGTAGCAGGGGCTCGATCAGTGGCCACCTGTACGACATATTTCCCAGATTGCGCGGCGGTTCCATGAACGACCGTGAGACTAGTTGTGGGCAACTCGGACTGAGATGTTGGGGGCGTAATATCAACTACTTCCTGCAATGGTGATTACTTTCGCAGATCTGGGGCGGATTAGGATCTGGTCTTGCCCAATACTACTGCATGCTGATGTGGCATGTGCCCCAGGCTTACTCACACTGCTTTTTTTTTTTCTTTTCGTGAGGACATTTCACCGACTAGAATCCAGCCCCCGAATACTCATGTTTATCAGTATTACGGATTCGAGCGTCTCAATGGAAAACAGCCAGGGCCGTTCCCCTCGAAAGGATCAGCCTGCACCGCTTCAGGTCCGAGGAGGGTGGTCAGCAGAGGGAAATAGTCAAGGCTCAGAGGACCTTGAGGAGGGTGGTCGGTTGGCTAGATGTAAAAGTCGACCCAGGTGTCATGATATCAGTCAGATTTATCTATCCACGGTGCTAGTAGCATCTAATCCGACTTTCATGCATTCATTCTTGGTTTTCTGTTGATAAACAACACCTCACGATGATCGAGCCGACCGCCTCTCAACTCCAGTATATGGAAGACCACATCTCAGATACGAGAATTCCTTCCATCTATATTTCCAGCGTTATCTGTGGTGTCATCACATGCATTTCTGTCGTCTTGAGATTCGTGGCAAGACGCTTGAGCCGTGCCGGATATGGTAAAGATGACTACTGTCTTGTCGGGGGCTTGGTGAGTCGGCCCATCCAAACTCAACCTTTAATAACTTGCAAATGCTCCATGTTGCAGTGTCACGGAAAGATTCTGACAGCTGTATAGTTCCTCTACCTGGGCTACCTAATCATCACGTGTATCATGACAAAATATGGAGTTGGGCGCCATATCATTGTGGTGACCAATGTGAGAATGCTTTTTATTGTAGGTAGGATCTGGGCTGTATATTTTGAGTTGCTCAGTGTTTTGACATCGTTCAGCTCATCCTCTGCGATGAACACATTTACGTCTTTGGCATTTTACTCATCAAGTATTCTATTCTGCTGCTTTATCATCGGGTTTTCCCCGGGAAGACATTTCGAAAAGTGCTCCTCACCGTGGCCCTCGTTATAATGGCCTGGGCTCTGGCGACCTTTTTCTGTAGCACCTTCGCCTGTTATCCCGTCGCAGCTCAATGGGACTCTTCCATAAAGGGAAAATGCATCGATCTGGGGGTGGTGGCGCTCATTAATGGCATCGTGAACGTCTTGTTAGACTTTACTCTTCTGGCTCTTCCCATACCCTTGCTCTGGAAGCTTCAGATGTCTCCCCGACGGAAAGTCCTGCTGTCCTTCGCGCTTGGAGCGGGTAGCGTGTGAGTTTCTGGGAGGGAGAGAGAAAATGGCCGACTCACTCTTTGCCGTGGATCGAAGCTGACGCTCTAATTCATCAGTGCTTGCATTGCCAGTATTGTCCGTCTGACGTATGCAAAAGCGACTGCGTCAACGGCTGACGAGACTTGTAAGCTTGAATGCACATGCTCCACAACCACCTCCAATATGAGACTTTCTTAACTTTCTCTTAGGGGATAGCGTACCCCTTACTATCCTTTCTGGCGTCGAGATGAGCACCGCTATTGTGGCTTGCTGTACTTCCACGTACCGACCGCTCGTGGAGCACCTTTTCGGTATGCGTGCTTCTACCAAGGCAGGTTTCACGGATCAAAGCGGTAGCCGCCGGGGCTGGGGCAAAATCAGTGTTCAGCACGATATTATGCTGGAATCAAGAGCGCGTTCGGGCCTTAAAGAAGCATCTTTGACGAACTTGAACGCCTACCAGCCGTGGACTACTGTACCCAGAGGTGGCTACGCCTAGCCCTCACTTTAGGTCATTGATATGGCTCCTGTTTGGTGGGGGGGGGGGGGGTGGTGGGACAAAAGGCAACGTCATGTGATTAATGATGCAAGTATCGCACGATCTTTACTGGACTGAATGATACGGGCAACTTCACCCAGCCCAGATGCACGGCCCCATATCATGACAAGGCCAAGTAATCACCTTGTAATAGTTGTATATCACCCTTGCTACAATATGAATGAATTTCTTCCCTCAAATATCTCGAATTATGTTCTTTTAGGCTTGAATCCTCGAGGGGTTGTGGATTGATGACGGCGGAAAACGCTGGGACCGGCGGCAAGGAAATAATTCGGGTCATAGGGCAGGTGTAGGAAGGCATCTGGATGAATGCTGGGGGAAAGAGGGGAGGAAATTTCAGACCACCTTGAAGCATTTTCCTCTTTCCCACCTATATATAAGTACCTTGTACCATTGACCAAAGGTAGAAAGCTAAAAGACTGATTGTTCTCCTAAGCCACTTATGGTCTTTGATGTTCGGAGCCTTCTCTGCGCCATGGCCAATTTGTTGAATAGCCCGTCGGACCTTCAAGAGATGCTATCGCAGATCTGCACGGACAGTTGCCGTACTGGATCATTTTGTTCACGAAAGGCTCTCGTGCCGGTGCTAAGGCCCTGAAGGATCCGGGATGGATGACATGAGGTCCCAACTGCATTGATACTTCTGAAGAGGTCATCCCCACCCCTCCCCCCTTCCCTGAGGGTTTACTGCATCTCTGTGCAGGGATCCTGCAGAATTTTATATTTCCTGCGATTTGATTAACGAGTGTTGGCATTAGCAATATTCGTGCAAAGTGATTCGTCGTCGCGGACGTTGATCGTGAATAAATGGGCCCCACGACTGAAGTTCTTACTAAAAACCGCGGTCCTGAGGCCTGGTAGGCCTGCATTGAATAAGAATATTGCAATGGAGTGTGGGGGATGTATTACGACTTGTCCAGAGACTCGCAAGGCTCCAAGTCCGTCGGTCGTGACGGCCGAGCTGTCTGTGTGGTCCCTCCCTCAATTCCGTATGCGAGCTATAGCTAGAAATAAGGAAAGGGAGCAGGGCCCTGAGTGTCCCAAGCCTGGGCTGGATGTTCAATCGCTGTTCGGCGAAAATGCATGTGTTGACTGCCGAGACGGGAGTGTGTAGTTTGTTCTTCATTTTTATTTCTCTTTAATTCCTTTCCGTCCCCTATCCTCCTCGTCTCGCCCTTTTCCCTCAAGTTCTCTCATGCCTCTCCTGGATCCCACTCCCCCTCTCTTTTGGTCACCTCGTCTAGGACGCTTGAGCATCCCTCCTACTCACAATTGTGATTTATGAATGAGCTAAACAGCTCGAAGTTCATGTAAGATCTTAGCCACTGTCGTGATATTTGTCAACATAAAGCAGGAACGGCTACTCGTTCTGACTAGAGACCCGGAAGCATCGATAAGGCTGTCCACACCTAAGCACTCGCACATCTGGACAACTCCACCACGCTGATCTGGGCTTATGGTGTAGGTCTGCACATTTAGTCAGCTGAAGATCGTGACATTACGTTGACAGTCTTATGACTATTTTCATAGATAGGCAACTTGAGTGAGACTGCAGCCAAATTTCGACAGGCTTCAAAGTTGACAGCCTTAAACGTATCCGTCATTTGATCAATATTTGGAATTTATCTAGGCACCGTATGACCATCATCCCTGTCTTGGCCTCTAAGACGCATCGCTCATATCTCTATCAATGGATGCTGTTCACTGTAAGTTTCTCTATTTGTGCGAGGGCCAGTGGATCACTGGCCCCCACGATCACCAAGCACCCTCCGCCTAGATAGCCTCACCCAGCTACTGTTTTCCCCTCTGTTTTTCTTTTCTTTCCTTCCTTTCCGTAGCGCATCAATTCAGTCATTTCCATAATATGCCCACCTACTTAAGGAAGCTTGACAGCTTCCGGCCTTGTCTCTCAAATACCTCCTCTCTTCAGTAAAGTTGTTTCATCTGAAATCTTGACCATATTATAATCACTTATTCAAGAACTTCCATTCAACCTTCGACATGGCAAGCGAATCTGCTCGGTGCAATGAAAGCACAAATCGAGTTAAGAGACACTCTTCAAGCAGCAATTCTGACATTGTCAAGCCAATGGTTTTGGTGAGTGATCACCTAGCAACCTCCCAAAGATGGGATGCCTCAGGATCATGAGGTCGTATAGCCACAACAACAGGTCAAGATTGCTGACTGAACTTTCATATGTTAGCTTCGATCCTTGTGGTTTCACATATATACGGCTTTCCTGTTCACCCGTAGCGACTTGAGGACCATCATAGCCCCCCAAAGCATCTTCGGTCTCTCGACTGCATTTTCCGTGCTAGGACTCACATCCAATGCCGCGATGAAAATTGCATACCGATGTCCACACATGGTCATTTGGCTCTGGGTTCACCTGCTTGTGTTCAGTCTTGCGAATCAGCGGAAGGAAGACTCTGTGCTTGAAGACGCCATCAACAAGCCCTGGCGGCCAATCCCATCGGGACGTGTGACCTCGAAACAAGCAGGGGTGGTCCTTTATCTCGCAGTTCCCGTTTTCGTGCTCGCGAGCGTGACGATGATAGGCAGTCTCACCTTGCTGCCCAGCCTCATCGTCATGCTTATGATCTGGTTATATAACGATGTCGGGGCTGCGAATGCCGGTCCATTATGGAAAAACTTCATCAACGCCTTGGGGATAGCATCATTTGGATGGGGCGCCACCACAGCGCTGCTTTCCGGGGCCGGCGAGATCGAAGACATGCCCATCCCATTTTCATGGTTAGCACTGACAGCGGCTGTAAGCCTTACGACGATTCAGGCTCAAGATCTTCCTGACATGAAAGGGGATGCTGCTCGGGGCCGCTTTACAATGCCTTTGAGCTACGGAGAGATAATAACAAGGTGGTCCATAACGGGATTCTCGCTGTTCTGGTCATTGATTTGCCCACTCTACTGGCAGGTTTCGATAGCCGCAGTGTGGTGCATCCCTCTGAGCATCAGTCTTTATATGGCCATTTTAGTCACACGTCATTGGAACGAGGCCTCGGACAAGGTGGTTTGGAATCTCTGGTGTGTGTGGGCGGCAGCGATTTACCTCCTTCCTCTGTTTCAAGGCAACCTTGAAAGATCTCCACAGTCAGTGGGATGATGATCTGCTTCTATGTCTCTCAGATTTAGTCTCCTCATCCTTTCATCCTTCATATAAAACTCCCTTCAATCTAAAGCCAACGTTGCTTCTGATGGCGCGTGTTGGGCACTGTCATTACCAACTTAAGTACTTAACCGAGATATCCCGCTTGGCGCTCCCTATTGCTGGTTCATTATCACTCTGGAAAAGTTGCGAACGTCGGGTGAATGACAGGCCGCAAAACTCCGTTGTATCGTAAGCTAACAACAGTAGTTGGCGCTGGCTTTTCAAGGGAAGCAAGCGCTAGTATGTGAAATGAATAAATTCCCGAGTGTCGTGCACAGGATGAAGACAGAGGAGGAGGAAACCGGGGGAACATAGTGAAGACATTCCTCACTTCGACCGCATTGTCCCTTCCAGGCTAGAGCGTAGGACATCTGGTCAGCAAAGTAGATCATACGGGCACATCCAGGGGTCTGGTTCATGAGAACCAGACCAATGGCCCATCCAGCTGTTTGCTAGGCAGCTATCTTCGTCACACACGGTCTGGGGTCCTTGATAAGGAGCAATAATTACATCTTTAGGCCAATGAGACATAATCAGCGTACACACTACCTTGAAAGATGCTTGTCATTGGGTCGGCCCTGGCGCGTGTCCAGTGTCACCGCCATGCCCTCTTCCCCTGCGCCAATTCCGTCATCACGCACACCTGCGACGGCAATCGATGGTCCAAGTGCATATCGGAGAACGCCCTAGGCTGGCTGCGTATCTACATACACCGTCACCTATTCAGCGACTCGAAATTCGTAGATAGCGACAGTGAGCCGTCTAGTCGGTCCCTCCCTCGCCTCCATATGTGAGCTGAAACTGGGGAAAAGGCGAGCCTCGAGTGCCTCAAGTCTGGGTCGAGTGTCGAATCGCTGTGGGCAAAAATGCGGGCCGGGCCGCCCAGCGGCGTAGGGTGGTGTTCTTTCTCTTCCTCCATCCAGGCCAACCTCGTCCTCCTCGCTATCTATATTTACTCTACAGCTCTACCCGAGTACAAGGCTGGCAGAATTAGCCTCAAGTTTACCTAATTGCTTGACGATTGGCTTGATTCATCAACAAGTTGTCAAGTATGCGGGCCGCACTTAGTAAGCTGACTTGGAAGCCTGAAAATAGCTGAGAAGGGATTGAGCCGGGTTTCCTTGCAAGTATTTGTAAATATCTAAACCAATAACGAGCTAGGGTTCCTTAATGCGTTGTGGATCATTTTCAAGCAGACCAAAGGAGGGACTTTCCGTCCGATTCGTAATTCTGTGCTGACGATGGCTGCATAACAGTTTGTATCCATGCCTAGGTCAAGAGTGAACACAAGATCTCACTTGTTTATGGTCAATCACTGCGCTCAGAAGCTCTTGATAGCCCGTGCCAGATGAGACAAGTGTTGCGCAAACACTCTTCCAAGAAGATATCTTTATAGCCTTCGTATCAATGTAGTAACACCAAGCCATCTTCGACTCTTTTGTACATGCTTAGGAGGAAGACCGAGCCTGTCCAGGGCATTGTTAACTCTTCGAAATCTGACCCTTCTCGGTAGACCAAGTCTCCGCTCTGGAGAGTGCTCCGGTCAAATGATTACTTGATGCAGCTCTGGGGGGACTGACTGCCTCAGTTCCGCTTGATTCCATATTCAGAAGATTGGGTGGACAGTCACGATTTCTCCGCCTCCACTAGGGCATGTAGTGGGATGCCATTTTCGCCGGCTACTCTGCTTCGTTGAACGATATTTGATATTACGTATAGGCTAGGACGGTCTTGTACGACTTTGTAACCCTTCCCTGCATTCAACATTACCGAGGCAGGTCCCGACTCCATATTTCTACGGCTTCGAGTCGCTTCCTTTCAGCCCATCCTGTCGACTAGGCAATCGGTTTAAGATAGTGTTGAGTGCCCGATTGTGTTTGGTCGTGAGTCCACCGCCGTATGCAGTATGGGGTACCTATCCAAACTGATCTAAAACTTCTCTCATATATCATCATTAGATCTGACTCTTCTGTATATTACCCACTTCTCTGTTCTTCACAACCTATGACAGATCATTAAGCTGGTAGTACGATCGTGATAATGTAATGTAATTGCTTAGTGTATCTGGCCTATGCTCTAGAGTAGACCGGGTCGAGCAGATTTAAGCAAGAGCAAGACACGGACGAGAGCTTAAAGGCACTACACTCGTAGCGACAAGTGCCGGTGAAGTCATTCCGTTGTATTAGCCTTGATATGTGTTGGAACTAGGTCATCTAGCAAACGCCCTAGTTGGTCCTACTTATATCTATATATACGCATCAATATTTATACCTTGGACCTTGCCCATCATCGCAATACTCAAGCAGGATTAAACGACAACCTTTCAACAGAGATGCAGTCACCTCAAGAGTCTCCCCATCAGGGGATCAGTCCCCTCCCCCGAGAGGCGCTACAAACCGCCGAAGATCAGTCTGGTGCGAACACACAAACAACCACAGCGGACCCTTCGCCGAACGACAGCAGGTCCGAGAGTCCGCAGATCCCACGGCCTCGTGCATCCAGGCGTTCTCCTTTGAAAGAAAGCATGCACACAGCTGAGAAATGGGAATCCATGCATGGGCTCATACGACGCTTGTACATCGAAGAAAACAAGACTCTTGCCGCGATGTCGAATATTCTCGCAACTCAGTATAATTTTGTGGCCTCGTAAGTCGTATACTATCTGACGTACACTTTTGCTTTCGATTTGTACCGCTCTCCCTCATTATCATCAATTCACCTTCCTTCCTACCTCCCCCTCTAGATACATGATCATCCATTTTACACAACATAACCTTTTTGACCCGTTTTGCCGCTAGGCACGATCGGCAGCGAAGCGGCTATAACTGTATCACCGTATACTAATTAAACAATGATTTCTATAGAACAAAACAATTCAAACTTCGATTCGAGAAGTGGGGGTTGTGCAAGAACCTGTCTTCTAAGCATGCTAGCCAGCTGCTTGAAAGAAAGGAGAGCAGAGATGCGATGGGCAAACCGACAATATTCAGACGATCGGGTCAAGAACTTGGCTTACATCGCATCCAAAGAACCATCCGTCGTAGCAAGTGCCACAAGGCTGCTCTATCGAAAAATTCGCCCGAAGGCCGGGGGAGAAGAACAACTCGGCCGGATAACGCTGCGCGGCCAATGCGCCGAGGCCTCGAGATTCGGACCCCCTCCAGCTCTCCAGCAAGACCCGCCCTAGGAGACGCCCTCGAAGGTGACCTAGGAGACAACCTAGGAGACAACCCAGGAAACAATCTAGGAAGTAACCTAGGAGACGTCCCAGGAGACTTCCCACAAGACATCCCAGGACAGGTCCCAGGAGATGTCCCAAGAGACGTTGATCCGTTCACATCGAGCTTCTTCGACTTTGGATTCTTCGGCAACCAAGCCCCAAGTGGCATGTTCCAATCCCAGGCGTTTAACCCGTTTGCCTCTCCAGGATTTCAAAGCATGCCAGAATTTCAAAACCAGCAGGCGCTTGGGTTTCGCGCCGACTATATCGACATGTACTATAACAACATTATTAGCAAGCTAGCCGCGCCATATACACGACACTCGATCTGTTCTATGGGTTTCGCTGCGCAAATTCGACAATTTCGACACAGAAACAGGCTCTTTGCAATATCAGACTGCGTGCCCTCGCAGAGATACACAGCGAAGGAGCTGTTTCTTCAAAATTTCGCGACTTCGTTCAAGCACCACCCGCTACTTGCCCCGTATATTCACCAGCAGCTTCTGCCGATTCTTGCTCAAGTTCGGCTGGGAAATAATGGAACTGCACCTTCGGCTCCTCTTGATCTTGAAGCAACCATTCAACAGAGGATTTATTCTATAGGTCTATCACCATACACCCGAAGCCTGGTGGAAATTGAATGGGATCAAGTTAGCACGCAAGGAAATCAAAGCATCAAGAACAACACCGGAGGGTTCCATTTCCCTGGGCTATTCGGTGCTTATGCTCAGGGCACAGAGATCCAGTCACTACCGATGTCAAAAACTTCATCTCTCGACTCCCTCCAGTCTTGGTCATCTTACCTAGCCTCAGAAGCGATCTTACCGGCAGCTCAACCCATCTACCACTTTACACGCAACGCACTAGTGCGAGAGATTAACATGGCTGTGTTGGCCTTCCGCTCAGGAAACCTCAGGGTGGCCAAGGCGAAGTTGCAAATGGTGATTGCTTCCTTACATCCACAGCGACAACTGATCGCCCGGCTGGCGTGGTACTGCATGTCCTGCATGCATCGGCGGTGTGGGGAAATGATGGAGGCGGAGAACTGCCTGATACGGGCTGTTCGTAGTTCTGCGTGTTTTGTTGACGATAAAGGACAGACATGGGAGGAAGTAAAGCATCTGTTTATGTGAACACAAGAGCAAAGGTTCGCTTTTGGGGGGGGGGGGGACGAAAGAAGCCCACCACAGCGAGACAGTCTAGAAGAATATTCGCAAGCGTAATGGTCCGCACAGAATGGAAGCGAGCGAGACATACGATGTAGTAATTAGTGAGCAAAGAGAAGAAGAAAAACATTGACGTTAAGGGAATGAATGCTATTGTTGTGCTGTATTCCAGAAGAGACTTGGCGTGCCAAATCCCAGCGCCCAACGCAGCTCATCCATCTGTCTAACGCACCATTCCATCTCGTCAAGACTCTCAGCTGTTGCTCATAGTAGGCAGACACACCATACTGGCGACCAACGCAACCTGGTTGGTGGGAGCGCCACCCCAGAAAGCACCCTGCGCCAGTGTCACCATCTATCCTATACACATCTAGTTCGAAGCCTTTACAGAAGAACATGCAGGTAGGTACACTGTTTGCAGTAGAAAGTGCCTAGACTGCAGTGGCCCCGGTCCGTCTGCTTGACCCATTTGGTCTTGCAACGACGACACATGTCAGGAGGGCGGGCTCTGGCAGCAGAGCTGGGTCGGTGGGCGCAGCTTTCTGCCAGAGTCCTTCAGAAATATTTGGAAACCTGATCAAAGTCCGGCAGGCGCACATCGGGTTGACCATTCTCAGTTGGGGGCCCCGTCCAACGCGGATTGGGGCTGGTCAGGAAAATGCCCATCCTATTGCTGTTGTAGTGGATTGTCACTCCTTCTTGACGGACGAGAAGAGGTTCTCTTGGGCGAGGAGGCCAGGCGTGCTGTGGGGGCCAGGAATAGCACCAATAGTCCATAATGGACGAGGCTGCCTTGAGATCGGTTTACTTGGGCCAGCCAACAAGAGGTCTTGCGCAGCCGAAGCAGCAGCAGCAGCAGTGCTTCCGATTCGAAGAGGTGGTGTCAGTAGCACCCGCCAGGCCTACTAGCTCGCATATGAAACCCAGCCTCCAGGTCTAGTCCTTGAGCTCAACGGGTCCGAGGCCCAAGGGGTGAGAAATGGTGGACATGAAGTTCCAGACCTGCTGCTTCGGCAGGCTCTGCACCCGGGTCGGGCTCCCAAGTATCTGCGCCCGAGCTCAGGCAACCAAGCCTCCTGCCACCGGCGGGCTATCAGCGTTATGCCAAAAAGCAGCCTGGCGCTCCGGAAGCCTGCTTGTATGGAGAGGGCAGACCAGTCCATGAAGTTGACAAGGTTTGTGTAAGGTCCCAGGCAGAAGTTCACAAGGACGAGCTCGTAACGCACCTCTTTCATGGTCGGAAAGTGGGACTCGTGAGCAGCAGAACAGCATCGTACCCAGCTAAAGCGTCCTAAGTCCCTCTATTCATCACTTTGCGCCGGTACTCGCCTGCGAAGGCATTCTCTGCCGAGAAAGCTGGTGCCTTCAGGATCATGCTGCGCACTACGTGGCACATATCTTGTAGCTGTCCATTCTCGATAAAGTCCCGAATTGCTTCATAGCGCTCCGCCACCCACGGCCCTTTCGTAGAGAAGGTGCACCAAAGAGAAGAGAAGGGTGAAGTTGAACTCGACCAGCTTCCAGCTCGGACCGCGGTACCCTGTCCAAGGCAATCTTGCACGCTTGCCCCTGCTCTACGTCGCCTCCGAATCAAGGAGAATCGCAGCAGATAGCAATCAAGAAGTCACACTTCACCGACGGTGATGATGAGCTGCCAGATGGTGGTGGGCGTCTCCTAGAGTAGACGTCTTCTTGATCACAAGATTCAGCAACTGGGAGATCCGCCTCGGCATCGTCGACGATCATGGCGAATGTCGACGCGCAGTAGATGCTTGTTCTGCTTTTATTTTTATCCAATATCTATGAGAAGAATATTGTCCAGGTTTATAGACTTACTGTGTTGTTTACCCTCGAATTTTATATGGGAATTTTCACACGTAAATAGAATTCATAGCTGGCAGAACATCATCTCTAACCCTCCAGTAACCCTCTACTATTATGGTTGGGTACAAAATAACACGATGTCAGACCCCGATATTGACAGGTCACGATTCGGATCTTGAGTCCATATTTAGAAGAAAGAAACAATAAACAAAAATTGTCATTTAGGCTGTCATGCATATCGCCTGGTCAAGTCCATGCCTCGCACGCCCTTTACCCTCTGAATTCCGACCAAATACATATGCGCTGAAACGAAACTCACGGCTCCTCGCGCCACAATCGCTATGACTCCCACGCAATTCACACAGCAATCACTGTAGATCTGTCGGGGAAAAAAGCGATCGACAGTCTCTCAGAATTGGCTGTACCTTATGTTTCCCCCCACAAGATCCCCCTCTCGGACCTGAATGGCTGTTTCTGGTCGACTGGACAGCATATTTCTCAACTTCTTCATAGGTAGAATAGAGGCAAAACCTATTTGCCAGCAATGCCACATCAGTAGTGAGAATAACGTCACCGGCACCGCAAACGCCCAGTAAATCCAGATCTTGCCCGACACGCTCCACCCAGAATCCTCGCTAAAGCTGAAAAACGACATGCTGAACAGGGCCGACACAAAGGTCGGCGGCAGGAAGGCCAGCGTGACGAAGGCGATAGCCTTCATGGCGGCACCATCCGACTGCGCGGCGCTCGAGATCTTCAGAGAGACATTGGCGTCGTTCTGGGCAACGATATTGAAGGCCAGCTGGATCTCGTTCTGGAGCCTTTTCTCGTTTGCAACCGATCGATGTAGCAAGTTAGCAATCACTTGCCGGTGAAAGCGCAAGCGATTATGTATGTCCTGCGAGACGCAGGACGGGTCGTCAATTAGGCCGCTCGCTATGAACGTTTCATGTCCTGCAATCAGCTCATCCAGCGTCTGCGTGGCGACAGAAAGCGTCTCAGATACGTGGATAGCAAGACGGGCAATGTCATGCAAGCGTCTGTAGTCCGGCCGCAGCCAGCTCGCAGGCATAACAGGCTGCACCTCCACCTCCCTAACTTGGTCACACGCAGCCCAGACAACAGCATTCTCTCGACGCATGACCTCTGTTGTCAATTGATCATAAATCCAGAACGGATCATACAGACAACAGCCATCGGGCCGCAAGAAGCCATCCGAGATACGATCTTGCATAGACTTTCCTGCGTCAAAGACGACAACTACAGTCTGGCCTGTACGGGGAAGCCATCGTGCGAAGACCTTCAACGTCTTCCATCGAGATTCCGAGGCTTCACCCACATGCTTCGTTTCGAAATAGGCCCAATGATCTACGGCTCTGTTAGCGTTGGCCAGCACCTCAAATTATGAACGTACTATATCCCGTAACAGTAGCTTGAGCATTTCGGGTCAGCTCGCTGCCAAAGTATCCATTCGATCCCTGACAGGAGTCAGACCACCACACCTCAGGCATGCAGAGGGCGTCGGTGATGATCGATCGACATCGCGGGCATGCACGAGCCGCATAGGCGCTAGCGAGGCTGATATACTGTTAGCTATTAAAGCAGTTGGGCTTGTCACTCGGGAGATAGACAGACACGATGGCAACCTGCGACTCAGCTGCGGCCTGCGAATAACAATTGCTGAGATCCTTGGTGCAAAGGGTTTCGGTTGGAATCTGTCGCCATCCCCGACTACTATCACCACCACCGTCGTGTGCAGAGTCAGCGAGGGCGATGCTGAAGGGATGCGTTGGACTATTTGGGTCGCTGCTTTGGATCCAGTGCAACACGCGAACGTCGGGACACCCCCAACAGTCTGCCATATTTTCGAGATGTGTAGAGTGGCTGACAGCTACTATATATATTATGATATGTCAAGTTGTTCGTGGAGCTCAGCAGCCTTTCGGATTTTATACTGCAACGTAAGATAGTGAAGCGTAAGCTGAAGTCCCCGTAGCGGAGTATAAATAATTCCTATTCTATGATTACTTAATCGAAGACTGTAACGCAGGGATTAGCCGGAAATCAGGTGATTAAGTAGCCAGTGCGAAAAGGTAAATATGTCTTGTGCAGACTGTGCTTTCACATTGTAACTTCCAGCGCTGCAGGCCCAAGGAGGTTCTGAGAGGGAACTATCTAGATGGAAAAATTTGAGGAGGAAACTGAAGGGTGGGAAAGGAGAGAGAAAAATTGAAAGAAAAGAGAGGAAAGAAAAGAGTGAATACAAGCAGAAATTTGGAGCTTCAACTATCCTACGCTTCCCTTATTCCTTAACCGCTCTGCTTTAACCCCTGGCTGGCAATTGAATATGTAAATATACGAAAGAGAGAGAAAATTTGTTCTACTCCCCAGAACTTGCGGAGGGCCATAACAGAGCAGATTTAGCGGAGCGCGTTCGTATATTTTTATCCACGGTCTCCGAGGTTGAACAACATGTTGGGGCAGGATGACTGCCTATTAAAATGGGCAAACCAAAGACAGCAGGCTGAGAGTGAACGGCGCACATGCGACACGGTCTTGTGCCTCGCCGGCGACGTCTCATTAATTGTTGGGTAAATTTACGAGATGAGGACATATAAGAAAAAGCAATGCTACAGCAGGCAGATTCGTCGAGACGCTTGATATTAATCAAACATCATCTCCAGGATGGGTTACATCGCATGCTGCAACAGAAAGGGCTAGCCACGTGCTGGCTAATAAAATATTTCTCCTAATTTATCAACCCAATCAAGTACGCTTGAGCTTTTTCAATATTTACATGGTTTGATTCAGAAGCCTTGGCAGATTGTTTCGGTAATTAGAGCGTGGGAAACTATCCTAACTCGACCATGAAGCTATAAGATGGTGATATGCAATCCTGCCAAAGAGGTCGGTGTAACTAGATGCTAGCGACGGACCGCACCTGGGTAGTTTACAACCCCGCTTCGGCGGTGATTACCCAGGTAGGTCTGGCCCGTGGGATTCATATTAAATTTCAGCTTTACTTACATGTACTATATGATGGCAGTGAAAGTCCTACTTCCGGCGCAAAACCATCTACCATAAAAACACTTAATCTCGATCCTGTTTCTCGACGTCGGCGCACAAGCTAAAGTCTCATATCAAAGATGACGCTCTCAAACTACACTTGGTCCTTTACTCCATTGGTGACTGCATTTCCCGAGACGGTATTGCCTAATATCGCCTTGTGGAATGTTACCAATGGACTGGATCTACAATATCAAGTCCAAATCTCGTGGCCTCTCGAATGGCCCACCACGCGACAGGAAGCAAATGGCACGGCCTTGACCATGTGAGCTTTCGTCTCTTATAACATATTATATGCCTCTAGGTGCTTGCCATGTGCTCGAAGGCTAATTATTTGTGGTATGACAGGTTCATACTGGACGGAAACGCTCTGGGTTTGACAGGGACTGAAGCATGGCGCCGCCGAGACGCTGTCGAGCTGGACCAGCCAGATGCCATCATCGTGAGCATCGGGTACCCGTTGACCGACTCCGTCTACGGCGCGCAGCGTAGCATCGACTTCCAGCCTGTGACGCCGGGTGAGGCACCACCGGCCGTTCCCGGAGTCAGGGAGGGATCTGATGACTTTATCGATTTTATCGAGCACACCCTGCGGCCGTTCGTCCGCTCCGAGTTTCCCCAGGTGGTATTTGGACGCGAAGCCCTATATGGTCACTCCTTCGGAGGACTCTTTGTTGTCTACGCCCTGCTCCGCCGGCCAGACCTGTTTGACACCTTTCTCGCGGCCAGCCCAGACCTGACCTGGGACGACCGGTACATCCTGAGCCATATGGACTGGCTGGATGAGGCAGCGCTGCCGGCCAACAAGACAAGACCAGCCTTTAAACTGTCGTATGGTAGCCTCGAGCAGTATCCCCGTCGGCGGCGCACCGAGACGTACGAGGAGTTCCTTTCTCGCATCACCCTGCTAGAGAGTTATGGGGTGACGTATACCATGGGAGATGACTGCAACACTCTATTTCAGTACCTGGACTCTAGCACTCAGCTGAGGAATGCAGAGCTGAAGGAGTATGTCGGCAGTGATCATGCGTCTGTGGGCGCTGTTGCCTTGGCTGATGGAATTAGCTACTTTGTGGACTGGTAATTAAAAACTGCAATGGTGAAGCGTATGCTTTGATAACTAGCGGATATTATCAACACGAATGCCCATTGTCTTAAAAAGCTATTGAACGCCATCGTGACAATCCTATCAAGCGATAATCTCTGGTTCCTGCCAACATAATCTTAAAACAAAATAAATACCCAGGAAACACCACGAATTAGTTGTAGGTTTTGTCCAGATGTCTCCCTTCGGCAGGCTCTGTGTTGCAGAAAATGCCATCTCACTCTGTGAGGTCCGCTTCAAGAGCCTGGGTCGACGTACCAACGTTTTGAAAATTAGGTAAAACGTTACGAAAGCTCCTTTTCATATGCAAGCAAACCAAAGCATTTCAATCATGTAATAGGTCATTTTTACGGAAACAAGTTGTCAGCCGTTGGTCTTACTCGTATGACAGCACGCTCACCTCGGCGCGATCAATATGTCTGAATTTATCCGTCCGCGTGATTACCTGATATTAATGAAGCAGCAACATTTTCAATCGTAGCAGACCTACTCATTGCGAAATAGAGGTCTTCCTACAGAGTACGGTGTTATCATTATCCGAATATCGGCAAAGGGTTTAGGAAGTATAAGTAGTACGCATCGTCAACGGTCAACCAATCTCTGTCGCCAAGTCTTCTTTTCTTGCCCATAATAATCAATCAAGTCACGGCTTTCAGCATGCAGCATAAGAGCTTATCATATGTCATATTCCGTTTCTATCAAGAAGTTCAATATGAAATAAGCGTTCAGCGGTCTTCAACATCGACTTTTGCCCGTAACCTTTTTCATAAAATCAATCAAGTCATACCTGGAAAACGTCCATCCGCACAGCTTATTCACTTCGCCCTGCCTATCCCCTCTACCTTCTGTGTTTCCTACAAAGCGGCAAGTTTCAAAAATGAGAGAAAGTCCAGACATCGTCTTAAACCAGTCGCAAAAGTTCGTCGTCTGAATTAGCTCGTCTTCAAACTTCAACGGACAATTTGGAATTATTATCTTGCGTTTCGTCAAAACCCGGTTGGAAAATGTAAGCAGGACCGGTGGTCCGGATGTGACTGTTGAATGGCGCATGAAATTATAGGGGAGACAGATTTCGACTTACTCTTCCATCGCAGATTACTTTTTTCCACCACTGATTCCTGAATTAGCATTCTTGTCGCCGGCGCTCTGCGCGCGAGCCGCGAAGCCAGAGGACGACATGTTATTGCCGCCTTGGGCCTATTGTTAAGGAGTTATGAGCTACAAGTTACATTGAATCCACAAGTGAGAAAAACGTGCCTGCGAGGACTGGATCCGACTTGCGTCGGACTGTGTCATAGGGATACCTCCACCGGAGCTTCCCTTATTTCCAGCACCACCGCCGGACTTGTTGGAGTTGCTGCTTGAAGAAGGCATGATGCGGTAAAAATTGGATGATTGATTGATTGAATAGTCTTGGGTGTTATGGAAATTAGAGAATAAAAGTTATGCTAGAAGAGCTGATCTGGTGTCTCTTGTATATGTTGGGTTTCTGTCCCTTCTCGGCGCTTTCCTGCTTGTCCCTCGATGCCCTGATGTCCCCAGATCCTCGATCCAAGATATCATTTGTCTCTCTTTGCTTTCCAGACATGTCTCGCCGTAAGAACTGAACCAATCGGCAGAAAGGGAGGTTTGATTGTTAGTATTACAGTCCTATGAATCTGTTCGTCATGTAATTCCTTAATAGAAGAGTTCCTAAAAGACATGACTCAACGTGGTAGAAAAATAGAGTCAATGACATTTTAATTCTATGTCTATTGAAATTTTCAAAATTTGCCTACATAGATGAAGGCCCCTGCGGCCGAGAGGAAAACTGCTAAAACTATGCAAAATAGGGTTATTCTATGCAAGACTTACTCTTCTGATGAAACGTAGTGGCTTAGAAATGCCCTCTGTTCCACCGTACGCTATTCAATGATCGTGAACAGAACACAGAATATGTACAAAACACATAACGGTGTCATGTAGAGGCGAGGGATGGGTTGGCTTCTGCTTTCGACGAGATAGTGAGTGTTGCGAAGAAAATTTGCGTATCTAGCGTGGCGCCCAACGCCCTTCGGAAGCTCTTCTGGCAAAGTTGAAAAACACTGTTCAAAACAAGACATTCCAGCGCATCATATCTCAAAATGAAGAGCATGATCAGATGCGTCATTGGCGCGGGTTCGTATACAGGCTGGGATATAGAAACGCTATACATTGCGTACCGGAATGTATCTAATTTTTATTTTTATTTTTTTGACGTCACATCGTGGAAGTAATTGTGTCAAAGACTCGGCCAATTATTTAAGGGGAATCCTGCACCTTCTCCCTGGCTCGCACTGACCGGTCAGAGCTTTGTAAGAAACGGTCAAGAAGTTCAGAGTATATGAGATCATAGCGAATTATATCCTGAGGGATGGAATGTCTGCGTCTCTGGAATATAAGACAAAATTTATACAATTTTTTTTTGACTGGATTATCTAGTGGTAGCAATCTGAAGGAGAAAGTGCTTATTGAAGGATAAACGGCCGGGTTTACCCACCTGTGCTGACCCGAAACCACTGTCCCAATTATACAACTTGAAATCCGTCTTTCTCGAATTTTAAAGGCAGAACTTATCCAAACCTTTGAATATGGCGAAGAAAAAGCAATCCTCTACGTCTATTACCCCCAGGATACCAGAAACGCGGACTAGCTTCAAATTCGGACACCTCCATAAAGATGTAGCGAGGGCTGTTTCCGATAGCGTCGCCTCCGCCTGGTTCAATAAGAATGACAGCAAGAAGCACTGCACCAATACATACTCGACCAATGTCATGGGCAGATTTGAATGCAACAACGTGAGCTGCTCCACTGTTTGTTGGACGAGCAAGATGGTCTCGATTGTCATCCGGGGATATCCCAATAATGGGTACAGCGCCACCATCTACAACCAGCGCTGCAGGGCCTGCAAGAGGCTCGGCACTTTCACGCTTGACCAACAGTCGTACGTCGAACGGGTTGCATATCGGCTTGAGAAGTGGGCGGGGATCGAAGTGGAGGCGCCATACTATATGGGGAGAGAGAGCAAGGGCCCGCCGCATCGGACTGATCTCTGTGAGGGCTGTAAGCAAGGTATTTGTAGGAGAGGCTTTTGAGAGGAATCGAAGAAGTGTGTGAATCGTTCATGAAGGGACCTGATAAGCTAGCCTGGGTTAGTTTACATACCATGAAATGGAGACAGGTGATACAGCCGTTAAAATACTTGGACAGATAGCATCGACCATACATACTACTACTATTTGTGACCATTCTATATATATTCCTAAAAACAAGCAAACAGCACGAATAGCAACAAATATAGCAGCGCAAAACGATTCAACCAACAAAACTCTCTCCCGCCGGGAATTGAACCCGGGTCTCGAGCGTATGTTGTCGGGCCCAGGATCATGATAACCCTAACCCTAACATGACAAGCTCATATACTAGCCACTATACTACGGAAGATGTATCTTTTCAGACCAATCTCGGCGTTGCGCGCCGAGTGTAGCAGGTGTGGTGGTTGGTGAGGGGTTTTCTCTTGTTTACATTTATAAACGCATCTATAAGGGATGAGACGCTATGTTGGCGCTAGTCGCGAAGCGGATATTGTGGAGACTGTGGGATGAGATTAGTGTGTTTTGATTGGGCAGATACAAGTCTGGAGGCTTGGCGTAATATTTGTAGCGGTTACGTCAGAAGATAACCCTGAGACATGACAGGATCGATTGGGTGTAAGTTGGTGGTAATGGGTATGTTGCAATGCTCGTCAATTGCAAGAATCCACTCTTTTGTCTTGGTCATTTCTTTCATGCTTTTTGACTGGCGCTCGATAGGTAAATCGTGTAAGGCCTTCCGCTTCAGGCTCTGCATCTGTGATGATGAATGCCCCGACTTATTGGCTGAATTAGACTTAGTTGATGAATCCTAGCGATGTTATTCTGAAGGCGATGGATGCTTACAGATTGAAAGGCCATATGAGTGTGATGCAAGATGCGACTCGGGAACTGAGGAGATCTGAGACTGGCTTGGCTTGGGATCAACGCTGTTGGATTCGACTGAGTGAGCCGAGGACAACGAGAAAGCACCCGACTTAGTTGAGGGATCTGAAGCATGCGATATAGCAACTGAGGAACGATCCGATGCTAACACAGCAGATTCGGACTCAGCTAAGAGAGAAGGACGTGATGCTGTAGGAGCTTGAGAACAGAGGTTGCTCGAGGGGATCCACGCGATGTTGTCACTGGTATTCTCCGAGTGCGGGTGTTTGCAGCGGCAAGCGCTTTGCCTTGTTATATGCTTCGCATATTCTTGCTATTTCCGATTGCTGAAATACTTGGATATCGTAACTCGAATAAGCCATAATACAAGCAGGCCTTGGTCAGCACTAAAGATAGCTTGGTCGGAAGCACAAAATTGATTAATATGGCAAAACAGGTAGTCAAATTGACTATTGCATGATATTGCCGCGGCTCTATAACTACCACAGACTGCATCCTCAGTTAGCTCGAAATTTTCCAACATCACAGCCTCTAAGGAACATCGCAACTCATACCATGGATCCTCCTCAAGATCCAGAGATTGTCTTTTACGATCCTATCTCCCGTTCTGATAATAAGGCGACAACAGACCGATGGCGAAACTTAGCACTCCAAATCAGACCAGCCCGATTTTCTGAACTACTCAATATCCAAGCAACTCTCCAAGCTTTGCAAGTCGCAATGCCTAGAAAGCAGCCATCTGCGCTGGAGGTTGCAATTGCTTTGAGCAAAGCTGGGCATCAAAAGCCTGAGATCAAGCCATTGGCTGATCTTTTGCTTGCAATGTTATGCAAAATCCCTTCTAAGAACAAAAGATATATAACCAAAGAACTTGATGAAGTTTTGGAAAAAATCGTTATAAAAGGTTTAAAGAAGTATTTGGATAGATTGAAATGTGGGGTGATGACTGCTAATAAACTTATTTATATTTGGGCTGTGGATGGAGATTATAAGAAACTTAGCTTAGCAACCCAGGCTATTCTTCATAGTATGGAAATCTAATGATTTATTATAAATTTATGCTAATCTATTGCCTAGCTAGCTTATTAATTGCCCAATGGGGTGTTCTCAGCGAGCATTCAAATAAAGTGCAGGAGCTTGTCTATGCCTAAGCATTACCTATATATTCAGAACTGGATCTGCCTATTTTGATCTTTTCTTTGATATTGGTTTTGGGGAAAGAGTCTCTTATATATATCTGAAATTTATTCTTAAGTTATTCAAAGCTCTAACTAATGAAAGCAGAGTTCATGAGATCTGTAAAGTTCTGGAATTCGATATAGATCTTGTCTCGGTAATATTATCTCTGATAGCAAATATGGAATCAATCTGGAAAACCTCTTGGTTTTCCGCAGAGATTCATGCTCAAGGCTGGAAAATCAGGAAAGAGTTGCAGACTGAGCTGGCATAATTATAGGAGGATATCAGAGGGACTGAGGCACTGCAGCAGCCTGCTAGCGATCAGCGGTACTTTGCTATTCCAATCCCAGTGGAATACTTCGAAAAGGTTGAAGCTATTTCCTTTATAAGTTCCTCAAACCTCCCTTTGGTACGTATTATCCGCACACTTATATGTATATATACTAAGTTTGAATAGGAAACGGATCTTCCTCTACAGCAAGATGAGCTGTCGACATGGCTGGAATACCTTGTGTGCAAACACTGGCAGTCCGAATGCTGCAATACGCAGGCTGCAATATACCGGAGACAGTATGATACAGCATGGCAGAAACTTCTCACTGCCGATATACTAAACTCTTCAGAAATAAAAACGCGGGAGATCGAGGACGACTCACTACAGACAGCATAGAGAAAGATGGGAATTCAATTAGAGAGAGATGTGATTCATGCTGAGGCCGCCTTGCTGGGGCCTAAAACTACCAAGAAGGAAGATAGGAGCCCTTCAAGAGTTCCTGCAGCCTCTCTCGAGAAGGCAAAAACAAAGCTTGAATATGCAAGAGCGCAGCTCGGCGCGGTTGACGAATTTCTGGGAGCAACTGCGGAATGCAGGGCGCATGGGCAATACTGGGAGATGCTCGCGGAAACGCATACCAAGGAGCTGCCCTAGGTCTTACAACAGCTCCCAATGGTAAGCATACAGAAACCGACACCGTGCGCTACAGCGAAGCAAAAGCTTCTTCGTCGCAGCTCGCGGATCGCCAGCCAGCTGTCAGGCAGCACTTCTAATTCTCAACCCCTCGAGCATATGCCTTTTCTATAAGGCTCTCGCAAACGGAAGTCCAGCTTAGCCGGTTCTGCGGAGCAGTTACTGCTGCCGGATAGTAACAAGAACGAGATACGGATACCTGATACTCGGTCTCAGCGAAGGAGACAATTACCGTTTTCAGCAACACTATTTTCATACAAGGGAGTTCGGAAACGGCGGCGCACGGGCTGAATGCACTCGAGATATATTCTGGGTAATTAGCTTAATGCCATACCTTAATATTCGCAATCTGCATTGCGTCAGATATCATCTTAGATATAAGTTCGAGGTGCATATTGATACGAACTGATTTGCTATTATGATCAAGTATTACCAGAAGGGTAGTACTATAGACTCGTCCTTTTAATAGCTGATCAATCTTCAATATTGAAATACACTGAAAGACTATTGCAATACAAGTTTTCAGCAATTATAAGACTACTGTATATAGGGAACAGCACTTAGCTTAATGACTAAAGAGCTATATACAATATCTATATACTAGTAATAAATGTTGTTAATATATCCAGCTTCTTAAGACTAGCTTGACTGGATAAATGCCTGATCTATCTTGCTGCATCACTACTAATCTATCACACTGAGTTATATAATTCGCCTCTATGCCGGATATTGAATCCAGACACTGATTTTTATTGCTTGTAATCGGTTCTATGACCTACAGGTTGACTGGGTCATGTTATTATCGCCATCTAATTAGATTAGTAAAGATATATAAATACGGGTCTATAGTAATGCTAGGGGTCGCAGCAGATTTACTATACCGCCTCTATCAAACTATTTCTTATGCCCATTGCCCTTAGGCTCATTGTATAATCTCGATGATAGGCAGGATGAGATATACCCCGAGTTTCCCACCGAGAAGCTTACTCGGTACAGACCGCAACAAGAAGGCGACAACGCGACTCCATTCTTCAAGGCGCCTAAGCTGGGCCACTACCGAGCTGGCAGTAGATACAATCTAGCTGTGCGGCTGCTGAACAAAGCTAAGATACACGAGATAATTTTGCGCAATCCACATCCCAACCTGGATAGCTATCTTGACTATATCGAGGAAGAGGGCCGGCTCGTGCGCCTGGTACTCAAGAAATATAGCAAGTCCTTGGAGGACTGCTTCCAGTTCGGGCTCTTACAGTCCAGAACTGAAGAGCGGGATATATAACCACAGTCATTACCACCAGTAGATCGATCTTGTATATAGCTCTTCAGTCGCCAATCTAAGTATCAGATTATATATATATTCTGATAGCCCCCAAGGCAGTGAACACTTGCATACGAATACTCGGTTACGTTTCCTTATTCAAGGCCTGTGCTTGGCACCGCTCTTGTTAGCATAAACTCTTTGTATACTTCAGGATTTACGGATAACTGCAATGCTCATTACAACTAAGACAATGGACGGCGCAGTGTATGCTGGAGGACGCCCCCTACTAGATACAAGCTTCCTGTAACAAGAACGTGGACATCGTGCGTTTTGGCACGATTTCTCTGAGCGAGCTCAGTAGCTTCACGAATCGTTCTAGCTGTGTGAACAAGTTCATCTCCAGACCGAATCTTCTTCCAAAGCTGGCTATACCGAGACAATATGCAGTCAATATCATCCGGGACATTCGCTAAAATACAGTAAGTATAATCATCAGCTTGTATTATAAGAATTGGGTTGCTTGCCTTCGTCTTTGTAATCTGTTGTGAATATAACTTCATGCAATACAATCTCAAGAGACTCTGCCAAACGTTTGGCTATGCCCTCGTAATCTCGTCGATCGGTCGGCAAGTGTGAAAAAATAACAATGCGGCGAACAGAAGAAAGACTCCTGCTAATCTAGTAAGTAAGAGATAATGCAAATGCAGAATGAAATCTTACCTTTGCAAAGATGCTCTTTGAAACCACTGCGCAGCATGAGTTATACTCATTTCGTTATGCGCTACATCGAGAAACCAAGTGCAATCAAGCTCTTGTATTATCTCGAAGCGTCCTGGCCAACGAAATCGACGTATACCATGTATTATGTCTTGCTGCGAAAGATATCGGATCGCATTGGGTAATGAGGTTTGCTGCAAGAATGCATCCGTAGCGGCTCGAGCGAGGGAGCAATTCAATCGCTGTAAAGGATCGTTGAACTCGTCTGGAAGATCTGCATCTGCTTTGACAACCTTGAGATCCACATTTTTCTCGAATGCGCGATGCTCCAGTACAGCTAGAATATTTGGTTGTTGCGGTGCTGTAAAAGCTGCAGCCCCATTCTTCAGAATACCTGCTTTATGCCATGCAATATTCTCTAGAGTCGGACCTAAATCAACAATATGATCTAAACCAATACTCGTTATAGCAGTGACAATAGGATTTTGTATCACATTAGTTGCACAGAACTCGCCGCCATGATGAGTTTCATAAATAGCAACTTCGACACCCTCTCGAATGAAAGCGTGAAATGAAATAAGAGCGAGGAGCTGAAGGAAACCAGGACCCTTGTTTTGCTGATTGAGAGACAGGGCGTCAGAGACTTCGAAAACATATTGCGCGAAGGTAGCTTTAGGAAGCGGCTGAAAGTCAATTCTGATTCTTTCTGTTATCGAGACCAAATGTGGCGAAGTATAAAGACCAGTCTTGCGTGGGAAATGAGTCCGCGCGCTATGAGCTCTGAGAAAGGACTCGATAAAAGCGCACGTGCTGCCTTTCCCCTTCGTGCCAGCAACATGAATGATCTTCAGATTGGCAAGTGCATGATCCTGCGACACCTGTTAGGAAGAACAACAAGAAACAGCTGCAATAAATAACAAACTGTATGGCCAAGTTGCTGTAGCCATCCTTTCATCCCAAGTACTGGCGGATTGCCTCTACCAGTAAGGTCACCAGCAGGTAAGACTACCTTCGGAAGCCCCGTATCCACGACTGCGGTTGATCTCGGCCTCGATCTACTCCGGAGGAGCGCCATAGCAGCCTTCGGTTAGTCAGCGGATGCAATACAACTAGAGATAGAGAAGAAGGTCCTACAGCAAAACTTCTCTCCATTCTGGGTAGGAATCGCCTTAATACTGCGAAAGAGACGAGACCGCATAGTCAGGCCGATAAGAGAGAGGCATGATTAATACTGTTCGGCACCATAGTTTAGCCGTCCAACCAATCAAATTTGTCCGAGCTTATCAATCACATGATATTAGTTATCGGCCAAGGATAGGCTGTTTCTTGCCTGCTCGGCATGCTACCAGTCCCTAATCCTGACGACATTCAAATCGCTCTTCAATCTTGTTGCATCCAGTCAGCTTACATCAAGTCAATTCGTTGAGTGAAAGATCATCTCTTTACTATAGCTACCCATATTATTCCACCTTAATCTAGCTTTTGTACTACCATGTCCGAGTTACAGCAGCAATGGAGGACAAAATTTCAGAAAAGACTCTTGTTTGCCTTTTCAAAATTGCAGCAAGATCAACCTCTGAACACTACTGCTGCCCAACACTGCCAAGCCTTTAGGGGGCATCTGGAACGCAATCAGGCGTTTGCACAAGAGGTAACCAAGCTCAATCAGCTTGAGATGGAGATCCTCGCCATTTCATCTACCAAGACACAGCTGCAAGAAGACAGTCCATATTTCAGTGCAGATGAAGTTTTCAGAACCTTTACATTCGGTATCCGAACAGAAAGGCGAGCTGAAATATGCAGCTGGTTAGACGGTCAGCGGAGTAGTAATTATGTGAAAACAATATACCGGGATACTACAGGTAAGCTTGATCCTCACTTTTCTAATTACAACATCAAGAGACTAAAACTTGTCAGCACCGGAGACCGGCCACATTCAAGAAGCTAAAGAAAGAATCAAGCATACTTTAAGCCTATCTGCTGCTCAGCAGCTCTGCTCAGGTAAGGTTTTGCTCATTACTTATTAACAGAAGCTAATGATTGAAAGCAGAACTGGTTACGGAAATAGCTCGAGATCTGCATTCATGGCCCGGACCTCGAACAACTTCCACAACCAATGCACCAGTCCATAAGCACAGCATCAGCCCCGCGGCATCTCCTGATCAGCTGCAAGACAAAACACACCAACCATCGCTTCTTTCCCCTAATGCACCAGCCGACGACCACAGCATCAGCCCCGCAACATCTCTCGATCAGCTGCAAGACAAAATGCATGGATCTTCGCCTCTTTCTCCTGATGCATGTAGTCTCTTATCTATCATACATGCAGTAGGAGGCAGAGTTCCTGAGTGCTTTCCACAAGCTGCTTTGGAATGGAATGAACAGGGAGAGCTTGCTCCTGTTACAATACCAGCTTCGGAAGTTCTGACTGATAAAAAGCGATATGGCCTTGCTCTTCGGGAACTGCTCCAGCAACAAGCTCTTCTAGTATGCGATACTAGAGGATTATTTGTGATCAGCCCAGCAGTAGCAGTTCAACAGCATATTACTTATGATTGGAAATCAGCTGCTCTGAAAGCTGTTGTTCGAGCATTTCCTAGGTTTCCGGATCAAGATTCATGGTGAGCATTATATTCTGCTTTAAAATACTGTCCTGCTAATTCAAACAGCTTGACAAAAGCAACCTCTATGATCCCGCTGCTCGCAACTGTGGTATCATATTTGCATGAGCTCAGGCTAGAGGACTGGTTACAGTTAGCTCTAGCTAGAGCATGCCTCTCAGCTTCATACTTTGGTTTAATGCCTTGGAAGGAGTACATGCTGCAGACTGCTGAAACATTTGGAAGCACAGACTCTTCGCTTTTGCCAAGCTTGCGTCTGCGTAGCCTGATGTTGAGGAGACTGAAAGCTGAGGATGTATCTCTCGGGTCCATAAACGATCCCGATCGGAGATTCATTAGCCGCTATGAAAACGGGATCCATGGCGAACGGATTGTTCTCGAGATGAAAGTTCTCCTGGACAACGATGCTTCTATCGAGGAGTTACAAGCTTGTCAAGCAAGATTCCAACCCTTTCCTTGGTCTGAACTATCTCTTCAGGAACGTCGCGTTCTAATGAAAGGGCAAGCGGTAATCGCTAAAGCTTACAGGAATAAAGGCCAATTCCGAAAAGCTTCTGATCAGTATCAGAATCTAATCAACGAGCATATATCAGCTAAGGCTGAGATGATTGTTGGTCGCGACTTCCTAGCTAACCAAGCTGAAACGCTCTGCGAGCTTCGGAACGCATCAAAAGCAATCACTATATTGGAAAGCAAGGTCAATTTTCATAAAGGAGATATCGGAACGCGATTGCATCTAGGGCTGGCGAATGCATGGCTTATGAAATCCTTGTTTGATTTTCAGGCGTCGGGTGGGGTCTCATCAGTGTCGCTGCTTGAAGCACAGAATTGTTATGCGGCTTATTTGAAGACTTGGGAATCTCGACAGGCCGCAGGTCTCACAAAGACTAATAAGCGTAACTATTATCTTGCTCTTGCTGGCTCAGCTATGGCGTTTCATGTAGCAACATTTCCCTTAAGACGAGAATTCTCATTGAGAGGAAGGTGGGATTGGTCATTCTCGGATATGGCAAAACTGGTAGAAGCGATGCAAGCATGGAGAAAAGCACGGGATGCTGCGATGGAATGTTGGCCATCAAAAGGGTTTGCTGCGATGATTGCGCTCTATTCTGAGAGCGAGATAGCTTCTCGGCTTGATCTTGGTACCGCAAAGCAGCTGAGAAACGAGGCGAGGATGATCTTTTCTGAGACAGGCCGCCAGTATCATTTCATAGGGCAAGGCACAGTTTGGCTGGATATCATCAGCAGCCAATTACCGCTGCAGGAAAGACTAGAGTAGAGATGCTTGAATATGTTCCAATATCAGGGTTTGTTTCATCAATCGAAAACTTTGCAGGGAGTTTAGTATGTCCAAATGTCCAATACCAAGACGACACTTGACCTGTTAAGTTGATAACAAGAATATTTTTGGAAAGTTGCTATGCAAACACTTCTACTGCATTAGTTTCCTACCCAACTGTTGGCTGGCTGATTCATTATCACAGATAGGAGTAGAAATCATGAAAAGGTCTGAAATTTTATATTTGAAGTCTTCTAAGCAATTCCAACCTGGCTGTGAGAAAACACCTGACAAATGGCAAGATAAAAATCGCAAAGTTCATCATCTTGTTTGCAGAACCAAATGAGTTTGTCCAATGCAATGAAGTCCATAGCTTTACTACATTTGGAGATATGCATAGTAGATATAGCTACCTTAGATGCATTTATCTTCCCATACCCTACTTCCAATCTGCAGGGTATCGCAGCGAATATGTCGCGTAAAGGTATCAGATTCTGTATGGGGAGGTAATGAATTGTGTGTTGATTTAATGAAAGTCGCTGAACCGAAAACTTGGCATCGACAGTTGTAATGTTCGGGTGAAGCTTCTCAAGCACATTAAGATACAGACACTCCTGTCTGATGCTGCCGACTCTGCTGTGGAAATCTCGACATCGGCAGAGTAGAATCACATCGTCCAAAGAGAGATATGCATCTCCCTGCCACTAGGTGAACCGGTAGCCTTCTCAAAGAAAGGCTCTTCTGCAACACTCTACTGAACAGCGTTCCCTGCAAGTCAAGCGGAATCAAGTCGCTTGACAAGCGAAATTGACAGTTTCAAGATCCTATTCAAGCTAAATAAACAGCATATTTAAGCAAATAGCTTGCAAGCGAACAAGTAAATTGCCTAAATCATATTATAGATCTTTATAAGCTTAATTTATTCTATTATTTTTTTTAATATTTTGCTTTATTTTTATTGAAAAAAAATAAAAAATATTTCAATCTTAATTTTAAATTAATAAAATAAAGATTATTTTGCTTAGATAAATATATTTTATTTATATAATCTTTTTTCAAAATTAATTTAAACTTAAATAGATAAAATGCTTTTAGAATTAAGCGAAACAAGTGGTTTAAGTGGTGAAGCATTGCAAGAGAAGCAAGCGGCCAAAATTGCTAGCAAGTCAAGTGGTAGGCTACCGCTTGACTTGACTTGACTTGCGTAGAACGCTGCTACTGAAGCATGGTTGAAGGCCCTTGACAAGCTGTTAACATCCAGCAAGCCGCTGGGATGCACATGAGATGGGCCAGGGAAGATGTAAGTAACCAAGACAGCCCTGAGTTGTATCTCAATCTGCTTATAGGTCTTAGAGCTTTCATCACTCTGGGAATCATCAGGGTTGGGCGATATATGAATAATGTTCTCCTGGGAACTATTAGATATAGATTTGTGACTAAGGATTGGGAGAACATACACTTTGAGACATCTCTGCCATCTTCGCTTTAGAACCTTGTAGGTCGAGATCCTGTTGGGAATTTTGCCTGGACTTCGTTGTTGAAGAAGATAGATTCTCTTCAAGCAATTGATGTTTATATAGCAGTTAGCGCTGAAACCTGCTGATCATCCCGGATATGTATGGTAGAACGTTTTTATTGATAAGAAGGACAAACTTGAGCTCACAATAGAATCTGAGATAAACTCCAGGATGAGCCACAGAGCTATCCCACAAAGTCAGGAAAGGCCCACTGATTTTGCAAAATGTTTGACCGTCCTTTGAGATCGTAGGATTGTCGCTATAGCTGCCAGAGTTGAGGTCTTGAAGGATCAAGCGCTGTCCTTCAAATCTGAGAGAAAGACACTGCTGATTGACACCATCCAGATCAGGCAGTCTGAAATCGCAGCCGCATGCTGCCCCGAACACAAATTGGGTGAGGAGGCCATTGGTAATTGTAATAGGCAGAGGACCTTTTTTTCTGGGTAGACAATGCCAGTAGCGATTATCTTGGATAGCTTCTATAGCTTGTTTGATTGGTGACCTGGGATGTATAGTAATGAGAGCAATAATGCAGTTCCTTGGTCCCCCTGAAGAAGCCATAATTCTAGCAACTTGTCCAGAGACTGGGTAGTGTTGGTGTCATATCAATTCATATTCAGCGGGTTCTGATGTTTCTAAGTGTGATTATTTATCTACACATCCTAATGCCAGCATATATCCATATAGCCTGGTCCCAGCATAGTGAAAAGCATATTCTATATGTGGGCTATGGCTTAATATATCTGGCCAGGATGGTTATGCGAGTTGGAGGTCTGTCCGAGCTAACCTTGATCACACCCTGGGGCCATGGTCCGGACTCGTTTCCCAAAATCAGCTTGCATGCGGAGGTAAGGGTGGGATCATCTAGACAGCCCAAGCATTGCTTTCAATCAGTTTCGAGAGGTCAGGATTCATGTATTGTGAGTCTAAATTTGGCTCAGCTAGCCCTATACTAGTTTAAATGCTAGCTATGCTATCCATCTGTTCAATGCATAATAGAACAAAGAAATAACAAACAAGTCAATGATTTTGATCATGTATTATAATATGTGATAGCTTGGAATAAAGCTGCAGCTTCTAGTATGTGGACACTATCATAGTTGTATGATGCAGTGCTGGGGTGCGAAGGTCTGGGCTGTGGAAGGAAAGGAAAGAGGGAAAGGCCTGGGAGGACAAGGAGGAGGACATCAGACAGGTTTATATAAGGTATGCCTGCCCGGAGTGTCAGGAGAACCAACAAGGAAATGCAGCCCTCAGACTGGGTCCAATTGCTAAGCGCCTCGCCCCCTACTAGCACATCAGGCTCGACATGCTGGCTTACCTTCCTGTCTTTGTAATAGGCTACAATCCTGACAGACCAGCTCACTTGGGAGAATCGGATGAATTATATGATACTCTAGATTCTACAAGACAAGGAAAGAACCGATAAACCCCTACAATCACCTTGATGCCCTTCCTCCCTTCTATATCGAAGTCCTCCCACAGCCAATCCTTCACAGGCCCGGGGCCTCAAGCCATGAATGATCTGAACATGAAAATCAAGCTGACATAGTCCATCGTTAAAGATGCTTTGCTTTCTGGCGGCGTGCTTATCGTCTTATTGGCGAGTAACGATCAGGCCTCCACACTGTCCTTTGAGTGTGAGACGGACGACTTGGGGCTCGAGAACCCGGTTCCAAGCACATGGATCTTCTTGAGACGCGTGGCAGTTTGATTCGATCGACCTTGGCGTTGGCTCGTTTTCGCGACTTTCCCAGGCATCATCCCTAATTTGATATGATGGCCGCGCTGGCTGTCTATTTGATGGACACGTTCTGTATGGAGGAACCAAGCATCGATGCCGTCGATCCACTCCACTTCCTCTTTCTTGAGACGATTTCGCTGGCAGGCAGGGCAAGGAAAGGGCTCGTTGAAATCCAACCTTCGGTGACGCTTGTCGAAATGCCGTGAATGGCCCTGCCCGGCGCAGAACTCGCCGTTGCAGATCAGACAGCAGACCTTAGGAGCTTTTTCATACTTGAGTGTCTGATCCCTTAACCTAAGCCCACCCTTCTCCGAACGATAGATAGGTGCGTTTGAAGGCTTGTGGGCGCGCGCTGTATGGGTGCAGTATTGCAATGGGCTGGTTATAATTTCGGGCTTGAGGCCGAGATGACAGCATTCGGGACATTCGAAAGAGGTAGTAAAGGAGCTTCCGTGAAAATGTTCGACGTGAGAAGTGAGTTGATAGCGGTCCACTAACGCCGGACAGCCAAAAAGACACCTGTGTCCTTTCAGGCTTGCGGCGGGCGATGGTAAAGGAGCAGGAGGTCTGCCCGCAGCCTGGGCGATGATCTTTCCTATAAGGATTTCCAAATTTGTGAAGCGGTGGGCCGGGTATTCAACAAGAAGCCTGCCAAAATCCTCGCCGCGCAGATCGCTCCGATGTAGGAAGTCGCTGATAAGCCTCGTCCCTTGGCCGCCCATGTCGGCCTGAAAACGCTTTGCTCGGGACGCACCTGCTTGACCGCTCTCTCCGCTAGCAATTTGCTTACCGAGGGCTCCAAGCTCGTCGACTTTGGCAAAGTAGGCGTTTCTTTTCTCATGAATAGCTTTGGTAGTAAACTTCCTCAGCAAGTAACGGAGGTGAGAGTCAAGGCGCCTAGTGACAGCGCCGCTGCGGCCATGCACCGCTCTGGCGTCTGCTAACTCCGCACGGACCTCCTGTATCTTGGGAAGCGCGTCTATAGCCTTGACATCCTCTGTTGAGAGTTCGAGGGGTGCGTCGGCATCCCGCTTCAGGCAGGTTTGTCGTATAAGAGAGAAGAGTTCCTGGCTGTTCGTTGCAGTTCCCGCCTCGCCATAGTTCAGTGCTATCAGGTCTATACCGGCATCCCGCGGGACGTAGCTGCGCTCATAAGTTCTCGAACTGTTGGACAGGATATAATTGCGGAGAGCTGGGCTCAGAACGGCTAGAAAAATCCGTATTAGCGTTAGATACTGCCAGCTAGTCAAGCCGTGAAGGAGAAGTCTTACCATCCAGCCTGCCTCCTGCTCCCACACATGAAGCGTACGGTCGGATAGTATCGCGACAACCGGCCGCTTTAACCGTTTGATGCCAGATCTGCCTATACTGGTTGTACGAAATCGGAAAGATCATCTCGTCCAGCACCTCCTCCTTCCATTCGATTGGCATGTAATCCATGTTGTCTTTAAGCTTCGGGCGGCTGTTGAATTCCTCGAACGATGAGAAATGGACTTTGAAGGCATCATCGATCAAGCCTTGGACGATGATATTGGTAAGGAGACACAGGAATTTGCAAGGTACGTATGTCATATTCAGAGTTATGCTAGGGAGCAGAAGTCAATCCTCTATCGGGCATTTTAGCGAATGTCGAAGGGCAAGTAACTCACTATTGATCTTGGCTCCTTGAGATGGCTTGTTCCTGTCTCTTATTCTGCTTCAAGGTGATAGATACGACCGGCAGAACAACACCTCTCACCCGTACCAGAGCCAACTGTACCTGGCGGTATTTGAGCTCTACTAACACGCCCATCCGAAGCCACCGGCTCCAGCCAGTATAAGGATGTTGCAAAAAGCAACACGGAGGCGCGGCGGAATACTGATCGCCCAGGATCGTAACCACAGCGTGCTGAGGATCAGAAGGATGTCATCGGCTGTTGCTTCCTTTTTCTCGAACGTTTGTTCAAGCGTAAGGCCTTTTCTTGGTGCCAGATCCTCAACTATCCACTGCATCGCAATCAACACGTTAATTGGCTAGTCAAGACGGGTGAGGCAGACTTGAAAGATAATCGGCCAGGGAGACATACTCTGGTAATCCGAGACACAGGATCCAACCGCTTGCCCTGTTTCAGATCGGTGTATTTGAGAACCCATCTCCAACCATTTTCCGGATCCTCAGCACGCTTCTTCGCAAGGATGTGCTGGTTGGCGTATGTAACCAGGTGTGACCAAAACGTATCGATAGTGATCGCTGATGTGATTGAATTGCGCTCGGCGGTGCTATCGTCTAGGCGCAGATCCGGCTCCGTACTAGAATCATAAACCCATTCAAGGAATAACTGAATATCCTTCTGTGCAGTAGCGCTGTAACCGCACATATCGATCCATATGCGTTCGGGGTCTATGTCTTTCGCGATCCTCGTACAAAAGCTAGCATTTGATACAAGTGGTTAGACAGAAAGAGGACAGAAAGAGGACAGAACATATATTGTCGTGCGCAGAGATACTCATAGAACAATACCCATTTTCGCTCACGTTTTTCCCTGGCTTTTTTGCTCACTCTTGTGTAATCAATGTCATCGTCGGGCCCTTCTACCGTTTGTTCTTGCGGTCGTTGCCGAAAGTAGCTAGCCCGCGTCCCCGCTGGGTTTCGGGTAGCATTTGTCACAACAGCAAGCGCAGCCATGGTCTAGACAAGATGAATGTCTGAGAACAGTGGGCGAAAAGTTGATTGAGAAGGTGAAGATCCCAGGTAACTAATCTTTGCAATCAAGCTTGATGAATTAATGGGAGAAGATAACTCAGGTTGCGGATAGCTGCTGATTTAAGAAGGTTCAAATTAAACATGTTGGTTGTCTAAGTAAATAAGCGAAAAGTGAGCTGAAGCATACATGTCTAATTGAGCAGTGAGCATTACTTCCAGGTCAGAGCTAAGTATAAGCAACAGATACGCCACAATTGATAGAGTCCTAACATGCCACATATCACTTGTGGAAATAGAGTCTTATTGAGAGCATGTCACTTTGACTTCAGGATGTTTATGAGGAGGTCACGGTTTGTTTCCAATACACTTCACCATCTGGAAGATAGTATAATGACAGCTACTATACTACAAAAGTCTTCTAACCCTAGACGACAGAATATATATATACTGCCCTGTGTCTTGATCTCGCTCTGTATACGTTCATATCGGGGCCGGTAACGCTATGGTCTGCGAGAGGCACCATACGCTAGGTGCCCCAGACGCTCCAGCGGAGAGGACTACCTGCTTTACTGCCTTCACGGTCCTTGTAGTCTTTTAACCGCCCTTGATCTTGGTGCCACGATAGTTACCTGTACTCATGTTAGTAGGTCGGACCGTCATGTCCATGTCATGGCAATCTTGCAAGCCCCTGGCAATGGTACAATACAACGAGAAGGCTTTGGGTCTCTGCGTGAATAGGACGATGATCCTCAACTTTTCTGTAATTACTCTGTTCATATATATCCCAAGGCTTCAGCAGCAGACCAGCCGGACGTGTTCCCGCCGTCAACGCATATGTGACAGCCAGAAGGACCGAACCGCAACGGCCGGGTTTGCACAATTCATCGGGCGGCTCTCGATCGCACAATCTCGCTTAGCATCTCGCCTGCTTATTTTCCTGATTATCTAACCACTGTTAAAGGATTCTATTGCTTTATTCTATGTTCTGTAACATACGGGCAATAAATCCCAGGCCCGACGACCAAAGAGTGACTCACCTTGGTCTGTTTGATCCTATCAACGCGGGCGGGCTGGCTTTTAAAATTGCAGACTTTGTGTGTGTTCATTAACGAATGAATCACGCAAACCAATTGCCCTTCCAAACGATCATTGACATTAAGAATTAAGAATCACCTGGTCCCACAGCTTTCATATCCCATCGGTCTCCCCTACAATGGCTACACAGACAGCCATCGAACTGCAGACGTTCGAACCCACCATATCGATATTAGGTGCTCCTCAGCAAAAAAGCCATGAGACACCGGCAGAGCTAGAAGCGTCGCCTGCTGACTCCACGCCGTCTGGGGAGGAGGCGGTGGCGACGGATCTCCTCCTCCCCAGGGGTCGAGCTACCATCGTGATCACCCAGGTCTGCGGCCTGGCGTTCTTCAGCAGCTTCTGCAACGGCATCGTCGTGGTCGCGCTGCCCGCCATGCAGTCTGCGCTGGGCCTGCAGGAAGGCCTTCTCGTGTGGCCCACGTCCAGCTACTACCTCACGGCAGGATCGTGTCTCCCGCTGGCCGGCTCCGTGGCCGATGTCGCCGGCACCAAGCGGGTGAACCTCATTGGGTCCCTTCTCACCGTCATCTTTGCCCTGGCCTGTGGCCTGTCTCGGACCGGAGGCGAGCTCATCGCCTTCCGAGCCCTCCAGGGAGTCACCAACGCCATCATCACGCCCTCGTCCATCTCCATCATCTCCAACAGCGTCGAGGACGGCCGCCCTCGCAATATGGGCTTCGCATGTATGGGGTTTGGCCAGCCTCTCGGGTTTTCCCTGGGCCTCGTCCTGGCTGGTGTATTTACCGACACCGTCGGCTGGCGGCCGGCCTTTTACCTCCCTGCGGCAGCCAGTTTCGCCCTGTTCCTCGTAGGCATATGGGCTCTGCCCGCGGATACCAGGCCAGGGGCCGGCGAGTCTATCTGGGGGCGAGCTGCTTCCGAGATTGACTGGGTCGGGGTGCTCCTAGCGAGCGTGGGACTAGCATCTCTGTCGTATGTTTTGGCGTAAGTATTATCTGGGGCCTGATTTATTTATTCCGCGTTAGTGCTGCGCAACAAGGCTGACCAGTCCCAGATCGTTATCAGCTGATATCAACAGCATTCACAAAGCGTCTAGCATTGTCTTGCTGGTGATCAGTGGCCTTTCGGTTCCGTTGTTCATCGGATGGATGCATCACCAAGTGAAAAGCAATCGCACGGCACTGATTCCCAACTCGCTGTGGCGTAGCCACGTCTTCACCAGCAGCTGTATCATGGTGCTTCTCACCAACGCCCTTACCAACTGCATGGAGCTGTATAGTAGTTTGTTGTGAGTCGTCGCCTTATCCCTCATCTCCCCGCTCTCAGGATAGAAGCCCATGACTGACTAATGACCGCTCCAAAGCTTCCAACAGGTGCAAGGCACCTCGGCCCTCGGAGCGTCACTGCGAGTTCTTCCGTCTCTCATCGCCGGTGCTCTCACGAATATCTCCACCGGCATCTTCGTGAACCGCATGCCGGTCTTGTGGACCGTGTTGATATCCTCAGTGATGAGCACCACTGCACCGCTCCTGATGGCCCTCGCCCGGGCTGACCAGCTGTATTGGGAAAATGCCTTCTTCGCACAGGTGAGCAAGAAAAAAGCTCGTCCCGCCCCTATCGTCATGTTGCCCTTTCATATTCCCCTATGTCCCCTTTTTACACACCAACCATCCGGCCACAGCTCGTTGATAGTTACTTATTGCCGTCTCCCACCTCAATTCAGATCCTCACGCCCATCAGCTGCGACCTCCTCTTCACCGTCGGCCTGCTCATCGTCTCCGACGTCTTCCCCAAGCACATGCAGGCTCGCAGCGGCGCCGTGTTCAACACCTGCGCACAGCTCGGCACCGCTATCGGCCTGAGCGTGACGCAGGTCATCGCCTCGTCTGTGACGGACGACTCCTCATATGCGGACAAGTCCTCCCTCGATGCCCTCATGGAAGGGTACAGGGTCGCGTTCTGGACCATGTTTGGCTGGATGGCTTTGGTATGTGTGGTGTGCGTGGTCGGATTGCGTCGGGTAGAAGGTATCGGTGTGAAGAGGGATTGATTCAGAGTTCTTTTTTCCAAAGTGGAAAATATGTGCTCATTGGCCTTGGATTCATTGCCTAATGGTACTTCCAGGAGCTGTGGCGTTCTCGATACAAAGCTGGAAATATTGCTCCTATATATCGAGCGAACTCGAAGTCATACTACATATGTACCCCCACACAGACGCTCGCTTTCTCGTGGGCTATTTCGTAGATGTAACACCAGAAATAGATTACACAATGTTGTCTCTGGACAGGGCTTGTCTTTGCGCCGAGATTGCTGAACTTACGAGTCACATGCCAGGTACTCGCACTCAATTTTGACTTTCTGAGTTGTCCCCTTGGTATCACCAGAGCAAAAATCACGTACTGATATAGACACCTCGAGACGAGTATCATTTTGCAGCCTGGTGGCCCCAGGCCGTATTAGCCTGCTTATTGCGCACGGGTGAGTGCCTAGACCGGTTCCAGCGCTCCATTTCCCCCCTGCCGTACTCGAGGTATCATATTCTCTCCACGCATAGCCAGAGAAAAGCACATCGGGTCAAGCAACAGGGCTTTATAGCCCCAAGACCACTGGAGCGGAGAGGTCTTGCAAAGTTCAGTTCTACCCAGGTATCATCATGTTGCGACCTAGCTCGAGCTATTACTAGAACGGTTACTAACGGTGGTCGTAGCATTACGCTTGACCATGGCTTGACCATGAAATATCACAAAGTGGTAAGTTTATGAGTATGGTGTAATCTCAGCCTTGTCTCTCTAGCCTCGTCTCCTTAGCCTCGTTCCACAAACTGATTAATTTCGCTGAGAAATACATTTTTACTTTTGACATATGATCAATGCAGGAAGGAATGAGAAGATAATAAACATTGCTACAGCTATCGCATACTACCAAGCGGTGAGAGTAGGAAAACTAAGAAATTATGTAACATATAATATATAGTAGAGTCTACAGATATCAAGACGGGTCAGTCTGCAAGGGAGGCGATTCAGATGCCAGGGAGCAGCAATAATAGTAGGGAGAGCAAGACGCCATACGATGCCGCATCACGGGATATTCTCCCAACGAGAAAGCTGGCAGTTAGTCTCTGGACGGGAAACCCATCTCTGAGCCCTTACATAGGAGCTCGGGTGCTTGTTGAAGCATCACCACTCAGATTTCCTAGATCTTATCGTCGTATTTTTCAGTCCTGGAAGCAGTGGAGAGGCTCCGCCATCGCGAATTGGTTCTCAATCCCCCCTTCCACAAGGGGATGAACAAGAGGGACGGCAGGGGAGAAATTGGCCAACGGCCCCGGATCATCACAACACGGAATCGCCCTCATCTCACTCCCTCTTTTCACGCACTTCAACCTTTCACGAGGGCTTGGGGAGGACCAAACCCTCTCTGTCAGTGATTACATCGTCAGTGGGGCTTGTGCTCTACAGCCCCAGCCAGCTCAATTGACGTACGTCGGTTGTGAGATCTAGATAAATCAAGTCTTGTACTGGCACGTGCAAGTGACAAACTCAAAATCCGCCCCGTCATCATCCCGCTCCCGTGTGAACACATGGACTAGACCCCGCTATTGCATAAGGCGTACCCAAACAGGCGGGACAGTCCTCCTCCGTTCAGCGACCGTTTTCCCACCGTCGTGATGGGAAACGAGTCTCATCTCGTCTTTTGTCATTGAGAAAACTGCCGACGGGTCCTTTTCTGGAACCCTTGAAATCTGAAAGGAGGACGAAGAGGCAGAAGTGGCTTGGATTAGTTTACAAAGAGACGTCATCGACGATCTGTCTGTCTGTCTGTCTATCCATCAATCTATCGGTCTCGCATCGACAATCGAGCGACGGCTAGGTATCTGCCCCGTCTGTATAGCCTCCTCCCCTCCCCCACACCACAGGGTTTGAGGCCATCGCCAAGTTTCCCCAGAAAACCCAAGATCGCATAAATCTTGTTCGTCGACGCACCGGTCCGGCGAAAGGAGAGGAACCCCCCCCCCCCCACCAAAAAAAAGGGGGGGGAGGAGAAGAAGAAGGAGAACAAGAACAAGAAGAGGCAATGCCACACACCAGACCACGATCGCCAAACCTCAACTTAAACACCCCGATCGTTACGAGCCTCCCGAGGTCCTCCTCCTCCGCTCCGGCTGGAACGTGGAGAAAAAGACAAGAAGAAGATGCCTGCTCACGTGCTGCTCCCAACAGCCGGAACCTGCCAAGGTTGAGTAAACCTTGTTCCACCTTGGCATGCGTAATACATCATCTATCAAAACAATCCCTCGCTTCTCTTCACAAATGTCAATCTTCCTCGCATATCGTTCTCCGCTTTCCTCTCGGGTTGCCGATACCAGGCTCGAACTGACTCGGGACCCCTTGATCTCCTCTCTCGTCGGCAACTAGGTGAACGTAGAATAGGGTTGATGCTGATAGTGATGGATGATGGCGGTGGTAGGCAGATGCTAAAGAGTATGACAAGGCAAGAAAAGATGCTTTTTCACCTACGATAGCACATGCTGTACCCGCCTGAGTCACGGCCCTCGGAGTTCAGTTCAAGATGTAGAAAGGTGAAGTGGATCCAGGATCCAGTTAATAAACTTCCTGCCCCTTGTTGAACGTTCAAAGAGGAATGAATGACAGGTAAGGTGACCCTTCTCCCAAACCCCCCCCCCCCCCCTCGTCCCTTTGAGGCCATGTGTGAGACAATGTACATGAGATTTCAATTTATTATATAGTTCTTTTTTAACTTTCCCTCGATCTCTCGGGTCATTAGGAGGCCGGAAGACAAGATCTGTCGATTTGCTGGTGGGGCGGTTGGTGGACTTGTCAGTATCCTGGCACGCGCCTGGGTGGGTGGGTAGGTGGGTGCCTGTGACGTCGGGATCGAGGTTATACAAGTGATCAACAATGTTGACGAGAACTGACAGATGCCAGATCGGAGCCCCCGTCTGCGAGGATGGGATGAATCCGAGTTTGGGGTTGCGCCTCTCCCCCACCGGTTCGTTGGCCTTGCCGGATCTGGGTTGCTCTTTTTTTTTGGGGGGGGGGGCACATTTGGATACGTCAAGGACTCATTCGATGCAGTTACTTCGTGGTGGACAAGGCGAAAGCAAGTACAGTACTGAACAGAGCAGAGCATTTCGATTCTTGTTAAGTGAACGAGGGTACCGCCTCCTTCCCTGATACACACTACACTTCTTTTCTTTCTTTTTGTTTACCAAACTCCCTCATACTGAAAAAAGAAGGAAAAAAGAAAACATACCCCTGTTTCAACCTCTGCCTCTCGCAGGATCCAAAGTTTTGTAGATACCAACGGGCCCGCGTTAAGAATATAAAACGCTCCGCAGCTTGTGCAATCCCTTCATCACGCTCAAAGAACATCTTTTTTTTTTTTTTGTAAACCAAATCCATCAAACACGTAGTAACAACAAATATGAAAATCACACAACTGACAACCACTTACGACCATTCAACAGGTCAAGAATCCCAAAGTAATCTATACTGGCCGATCCTATTACGCCGCCGCCGTTGAAGAGCCATGATTAGAAAAGTGACAAGCAACCTGTGCATTGCGGTTCAGTATTCCCCGCCGTCGTACCGGTCGAGACTGATCAGGTAAGAATTGCCGTGTCCGAACGTGAAGCGTCTCGTTGTATGGCCGAATCGTAGGAGCAGCGTCGCCGAGAGCGAATGGAGATAGAAGTGGTAGTGTGGAGCCAACCCGGTATTGCCTCGAGAGCCATCCAAGGAAACGAAGTTCAAAGGAAATAGGTAAGGAAATCTGCATTCTAAAAGTCTTTGGGGTATAAGGGGGGTTTGGGGGTGGTAGCGAGGGAAAAAACTCCTTCGCAAAGTCTAGGTCCAAGCAGCACCAGCCCAGATGCTGCTATGAAGTAGTATTTCTCCTCGTCGATGACACGCTTTTTCAAGTAAAAGGTGGTGTCCGATTGCGAATGCAAAGTGAATAGGTCGGGAACCACGAGCCTGAAAGATCATGGTAAAGGAATGTGGCCCAGCGTCAGGTGGTCTTGTCGTGTTAGCCAATATCATCAGTTGTGATGATAGGTTTTAGACACCGGTCCGGCCCGAGGGTGGCTCGATGCCCGGATGACACTGTCGGTAATGTCGCTGCAATGTGTCAAGGCGGTTGAATGCCCGTTCTTTCTTGCAGACATCACACGGGAATGTAGAAGAGGAGAGGTGGTGGAATGTTTCCCGATGGCGCCTCAAGTGGCTAGAGTAGAAGTTAGTACAAGATACACACAAACATGGGGCTGTGGAGCGAGTCTCTTACCCTGCCCTAGAGAAGTCCGCATTACAAGGCTCGCCAGTATTGGGATCCACCAGAGTGCATTTGTGCCGCGGTGACGACGCGTCATGTAGACGGCGGGGAGGGTTGGAAGTGGTTTTGACAAGCTGCTCCAACTCCTCCTCCATAGAGTGATCGTCAGGTTCGTCGGCGGAGTCACTGTTGGGCTCCTCGATGAACATGTCATGCAACTCTTTGACAGGCACATCAGACTCCTCTCCTAGCTCCTCGCCTCGCCCCTCTTCCATGTGGATTTCCGGCTCGTGGTTCGCCCCATCCTATTGAGCTTCCTCCCCGATGTTCGGAAGCCCGGGGTTGAGGGTGGTGAAATTTGTCAGGTTGAGGCCCAAGGTGTTGCCGCTTATGGCTGCCAATGTGGCCATGGCATTCTGTTGCCGGGCTACAACATCGGGATCGCAAGGGGGCGAGTGTGCCTTGTGCTACGTGATTGTTAGCAGCGAAATCAACTTTGTCTTTGGAGGCGTGGAGGGGGACATGTTTTGACAACTTACGTATTTGAGACCGTTCAAGTTCTTGTAACGCTTTCCGCAGACATCACACTTGAACGGCTTTTCTTTCTCCATACCCAGGGTACCCGGATATGGAGCGCTGGTCTCCGGGTTTACAATCGAAAATGTACCATCGCCGTTCTCGTGTAGCTGCTGCGTCGAGTGGCCGTGCGTCTTGTGGTACTTGAGACCGTTCTGGTTCTTATAAGCCTTCTCACATCCGATGACTGGACACTTGAAAGGCTTGTGTTCCTCCTGAATAGCCAGCGGAGACAGCTGCTGCAGCAGTGCTTGCAAGTCGGTGCCAGGGGGTAGCATGCTGGCATCGATGCCGAACTGCGCGAATTGTTGTTGCATGCTCTGCTGCTCTGGGGTCAGGACATTGCCGTTGCCACCGCCTGGACTGAACAGCTGCTTGCCGGGGTCAGAGATGGTGCCGAAGTTGTTATTCATATTGTTGCCATTTCCATTTGCATAGTTGTTGAGACCAAACTGAGACATGTTGAGCCCGTTCAAACCGCCGAGGTTCATGTTGGCGCTGCTCATGGGGCTCATCTTTGGCATCGCCGGCATATCCTCCTCCATCATCTCACCGGTTGGTGTGGCTATGCCTGACGGGTCGGTCTGAAACTGGCCGCGGTATGGCTGGGTGCCGAGGGTCGGCGTGTTCACCGAAGACACCGTGGGGTTGTTCTGGAAGCCAAAACCTCCTGCACCACCGGGTGTGGTCGGCGTGGAGGTGCGCAGGGCCTGTTGGTTGAATCCGCCCAGCCCTGAGCTGTTCAGATGCAGCTGCGGTCTCTGCTGTTGGCCGAACATCTGACGAGTCTGCTGGATGGTGCGCTGGCTGTCGTCGACATCCATCATCTCGTCCATCTCCATATCGCCGACGGCATCGAGGTCATCGTTCATGGACAGCTGGGCCTGGCTCTGGTTGGGCGTGCCAGGCCCCGACGTCTGTTGTCGCATCATCGACGAGATGCCGCCCATGTTCATGCTCGTGCCAGGCATGCCGCCATACTGTCGGTTCTGCTGGCCCATCTGGCCTTGCATCTGCATTCCCATCCCGGACATGCCATTCTGGTTGATGCCCATGGACGTGACGTTGGGCTGCAAGGAACGGCTATTGGATCGGGGAGTGCCCTGCACGGGAAAGAGGCCCTGTTTGCTCAGGTTGCTAATCTGCGGGCTGCTCATCTGCATATTTGGGTTTGCGTGGTGGTGTTCCTCGTAGTGCTGGAGAAGATCGTGCAAAGTAGGCCATGTGCGGTCGCAGCATCGGAAATCCCTCATGAAGGTCTGCTCCAGTTTAGGGAGATATGAGGTCGACTGTATCGACGGCGACTGGCCTTGGGTAACAAACGGCGAGGTGCCTGCCAAGACCCTGTAATTACGCGTAAGTATCTGTTAGTCGCGGCACTGTGACAACAAGATCCGTTGATGCGGCATCATCCGAGAATCGGAACAAGTGTTGTAGTCTTGGGTCTCGCGGGACCGAGGCGCAAGACTATCTGATGTTGTTCATGACGATGATGGCTGGAAGCCGAAGGAGCGTCGGGGAATCAAGACGGAGGAGGAGAAGAAGGAGAAGAGGAAGAAGAAGAGGAAGAAGGGGGTGTAGGGAGATGGGAATTTCACGTACTCATCGCGGATGAAACTCCCGACAGAGATGCCACCCCAGCTCATACCGCCCATGAGGCTGCCGCCCATCATGCTGCCGGCAAGAGACTCGCGCCTGGGACGGCTGCCATGATCGCGATTTGGGTTCGTGATGTTCATGGAAATGGGTTTGGTGCCGACAAAAGAGTCCTGCCGACTGCGGCCCATGGCCGAGTCGAAGGGACCAGTTGTCATGTTGCTGTCGGGCGCTGCAGATATGTCTTTGGGAGACGATGGTGTGGGATCTGGGAAAACGTCGGCCGGGGCCTCCACGTAGCCTTGAAAACCCTCGAGATCGTCGAGGACGATGTCACCGTCGGCGTCGGCGACCTGCGCGGCTGGGGGTGGGCCGGCGTTGAACTTGTTAATAAAGTGGCTGCGGTGCCGTGGTGATGACGAGGCGTTTGAAAGAGAACCGCCGAGAGACCCGGCGGGAGAGTCGACGGGTTTGGTGGCGGCGGCGGTGGTGGCGGCGGGGTTGGCGACGTCGGCGTCTCCCAGTAATGACCACTGAGGGGTGACGGGCTGAGGGGTTGGAGAAGCAGACGAAGGGGTGAGGGAGCGGCTGGTGTTGTTGAAAGTCTGGGGCGACGACTGGGAGTCTGAAGATGAGGCGGCAGTGGGTGCAAGAGGGGCCTCAGCAGCAGCGGGAGGAAGTAGTGCAGGGCAGCAGGCGGGAGAGGTGACGAGAGAGGGCGACGATGCACGATAACCAGAGAAATTGTTATCGCTGGGGCCTGCAGCCGTCACAGTGGCAGCAGCCGCAGCAGTGGTATTGTCACTAGCGAGGTCCGCCCTGACCTGAGAGAGGCCCGACAGGGACAGGGACTGGGCCTGGGGCTTGGGGGGCGACTGGGCCTGGTTAGGCTGGGCTGATGGAGGGCGGGCGAGGGTGGTGGAGAGTGGGCGAGAAGGGCGCGACGACGAGGGGCCTTTGGCCTGCAGGGGTGGTGGGGAGGAACAGGAGGAGGTCGAGGTTGGAGGGGAGGTCGAGGAGGAGAAGAGCGAAGTGGGCGACGAGGAGGAGGAGGGCTGTGGCCGCGACTGCGACAGCGACGACGGCTCCTCGGTGGGTCCGGCCCCAGGCGATGAAGGTGATGCTGTTCCCCCGTTCAGGCTGGGCTGCTGCTGATGCCCTTGCCCTGAACCCTGCCTAAATTGCGGATCCTCGGCGGTACTCGGTCGTGAACGGGATGCGTTTGAAATCGTATTGCCCTCCCAGAATGACTTGAACATCTTCGGGCGGACTGTGGACGAGGCGCGCAGTCGGAATACTCGTAGGATGGTTTGATTTTTGTTGTTGACGATGAGGATGATGAGAAAGAGGATGATAAACAAAAGATGGGAGGAAGACAGTCTGGACGAGACGAGATAAAGCTGGTACAACACAGCTGAGTAAGGTTTGAGGAATCAGAATGGAATGGAGGTCAAAGACGTGTGTGTGTGTCTGGCCGCTCTGGTTGGTATGCGGTGCGGTCCCCTGTCAGCAGAGGCGCACAGCAGAGGCGCACAGAGGAGGCAGACAGGCGGGATGTAGGGCCAGTGTATGGGTCATCGAGCGGCGAGACTAGACCAGCTTAGGTACCTGGGCACACACTAGCCTGGACGGGCACCTTCCACCTGGCCTGTCAACTTAGGGGCCCCTCGGTTCTTGTGTGACGTGACGGATCTTGACGGGACAAGGCCCACGGCTGGCGGCTAGGCGCAGCTCGCTGGAGATTAAGTGAACGAACCTGTTCACGGGCAAACGCGAGACGATACCACCCACCCCAATACCGGTTTGCGGGTTAAGGTGTATATGGGGAAGGAAGAAGGGGGGGGGGGTGGAGGGGATTTTGTGTATCAAGAGGTGAGGAGGTGACCAAATAATGGTAACAAAAAAAATATAAAAATAAAAATAACATGCAGTCCAACAGTGCTGGAGGTGGCGGAGAGGCGGATGGCGATATTTTGTTTGTAATGGTTTCTGGCCTATGGCTTTCTTTCTGAGTTGCTACCTTTGGGATTGGGTGGGAGGCAAGAAAAGATGTACTTGGTGTGTGTAAGATAGCAGACCTTGGGTGGGATCTCTTTCTCTCTCTCAAAAAAAAAAAACTAAGAAGAGGAAGAGCAGAAGAGATCTCGAGACGGTTTTGAGGTGAGAAGAGGGAGGGGGGCAGGCGAGGGGGACTAAGTACTCAGTATGTTGTCTTTTAAAGTTACCTAAGTATGCAATACACTGCTTTCCTCCGTCTCTAACGCTCCAGGGGACGGAACAAATACGTTGTAGGAAGCGCCCTGGTTGGGGATGAATTGCCAGTTCCGGGATGAGCAAGGAGGAGTGCAGACGAGCGAGCCCATTTTCTCCAGCGAGGATGTACACGATAGAGAGACAGAGGGCCGCTATAATATTTGAGTTACGTAGGCCACGATAGGCTGGGATTGGGAATCCCGGGGTCACCTTGGAGGCGACAGGGTATAGAGTATCATAGCAGACGGAGCCTCTCTCTCGTACCTGATGGTCCACCAACAAACAGGTCGCCGCCCGCTATTACTACTATAGTACCACAGTACGACCTCTCCTCCCTCCCCCTCCTCCCTCCCTCTCCACAGCGGTTACGGCATTGTACTTCGCGTCTGCTGGTGAGTGGACTTGGAATGTGGATTATACTCTGGTGCTATGTAAAGGTGGGTAGAACTAGTCAGTACAGAGTTCCAGATGTTTTGGGATGGAGCATTTCAGGGAAGGACTGGTCACGAGTAATGGCGAAGGTCCAAGAGAGAGAGAGAGAGAGAGAGTATCAACGGTCTGGGAACGCACACACACACACACACACACACACAGTGAGGTGCTACAGTACCTGCGAGTGTGACGTCTATGCCACAGGCGGTTTAGCCCCCTGTCCGCGTGCAAGGCAACCCCTTTCCACTAGGCACACTAAGCAGATGGAGAACAATCTAGGAGACACACCTACTGTAGGCTGAGGGCCTCGTTGAGGACATGACGATTTACACGTACACTGGACACGCAAACGGCAAGTGCGGCTCTACTGTACACTAACAGACTAGACCGTCCTAGTAGGATACGCTTGCTGCAAGCACGGACTGCTCTCACCCAGGCACTCCAGGCTGCCAGGCCTGCCGGGCCTGATCGCAACTACAGGTTAGATCGCGATTCACGAATGCACTGGACAACATATCTGAATGCTGTTGACGCTCTCGGGAGTACACCAGAAAAAATAAAAATAAAAATAGAGGTGCAGGATACGCCATGGCATAGACTGGAGGGAAAGCAGCCTTATTCCCCCCATCCCCCCCCCCAAAAAAAAACCCCCGACCATTCTCTCTCACCTCTTCTTCTCTTTCGCTTTGGTTGGCGCACCCGGATATGACCGCCATTTTCCTGCCTCTTCTATTTGTGTTCGAAACCACCTGTCTACCAAGGCCCTCCCTGCCAGCCTCACCCGGCCGCCTTCGTCAAGACCGCCACATGTTACTTATTTGATAGTATTGTCCAACACAAGAGTTCCCACTTGCACCCACCCCCCCCTAATTATCCCCCCCCCTCCTTCGGCACGTCTCAAGGAAACGGAATCAAAGACGTCGAAACTCACTGCACCACCACACCACTCAATCATCGTTCACTGGACCCCGCGGTAAGGCGGGGTTCGGTATGCCCTACCGCTCGCAGCGTGCTCTCCCTACTTCTGCATGAAGCACGACATAGAAGATCGACCACACCACAGCGCACTCGTTGGCAGCTAATAGACCCCACTGGTTACGGTGATGCTGTCACTGCTCCATGCCCATTGCGGGACAGGTTCAGTTAGTGGGCAGCTCCGGGAGCAATCATCTGAGCCCGGCACGCGACAGGTCGATTCCAGACATAGGCAATCTCGCCGGGAAGGATACTGGGCAGGCACTTGGGGAGATGATGGGTAGCAGAGGGCGCGAGATCACGATTGATCGACATCAAGGGTTATCCAGACACCTACGCGGCCGTGCCGGTTGTCCCTCACGTGGCCCCTTGTTGTCGTTTGGATCTGCATTCGTACATATTATAGCGGCAGTATAGGCGATGTGCACAGCTCCGGCCCCCCGCCATGGACGTCTTAGCCGTCGGATGCGAGATCTGCAGCAGTCAAGCACACATCCAGAAGACCGGTAGCGATAGCTGGCAGGAGGAGTGTGCAATCTGGGCTGCCGCCATTCCTCCTCGCAGCTCCATGGTCTTGTCTGGTCGTTGCCTGGACTTCTCTTCCTCGTCCCTCCTCGACAGGTGAAAGGACACATGGCGCTGTGTGCTGCACTTTTGGGGGGAGCCGTAATGTGGCGGTCAGTCACCAAGGAGCTCATGCACTACGATATAGTCGGACCGAGGCAATAACCGACGAACAAGCCTCTCGGAACCGCGAGGCATGAAAACTACCACCACCCCCCACCACCACCATTGCCGACGACCGAGCTGCGAGCTGCATGCTTCTCATGAACTGTAAGTACGGTAGGGTAATGAACCCGTCCCTTCTCGCTCACTACTTACTGACAGTAGAAAGCTACACTGCGGTTCCGCTGCTTAGCACATGGTTTAGCACCGTCGCACATGAACCCTCGTCAGCACGCTTTAGCACTTTCAGCAGGGCTTAGGGTACCACTGCAATACCCCAGTTTTTATTTTGCCACGGACCACCGCCTGAACACAGAGCACAACAAGGCTGTCTCCTGCCGCAGTTGGAAAGGCAGAGCTGAGCTTGACTCATCCCGAACCCCTGCCCCCCTGAAGGCCTCCAGCCTCAAGCCTCCCCCCGCCGTTGTGGCGATCTTATTGGGTGTGCGCCTCCTCCTCGGCGGTGCTACTACGGGTGCTTTCTGGGCGCTAAGCCTGCGCAGCCTACGTCGTTTTCCAAGATTCTTTTTCACATCCACCACGCCTGATGATTCAAGATCTCAATCTGTTGCTTCATCATCCCAAAGCCTTGTCATGACCGTCCTTGCAGAACGCAATCAGTCACGTGCCAGATACCTTGGAATGTTTATTTACCTCATGCAACCTGTGCCTGCATGTTCTTGACTCGCATGGGCTTTATTATTATTATTATTATCTTTTAACCTCAAAACAAAACAGCGTTGCAATTGGCAGTGCGACAGTACGCATTACATAGAGTTGCCACTGTCTTATCATTATTAGTATTATCATCAGTAGTAGTAGTATGGCATCCGCTCACAAGAGTGTATTCCACGGTGCGAAATTTCTCCTGGTCGGTCACCTGTCACAGACCAGGGACAAGATCAGAAGTGGATTCACCGCTTTCTGCTATGCTATGGGAACATCGAGCAAGACCAGGTTCATTGCCGCGTCGGCGCCCTCGGGTCTCCATCGTCAATGGTCCAATAACCCGGTCGACTTTTGACACACAGTGGGCTGACATGCAGACGCCCCTCAAAGTGCTACCCACTGCTTACTATAATACAGTACGATTCAACAAAAAAGAATGAAAGAAAAAAGAAATGAAGGAATGAAGGACCCCTATTTTTTTCTTGAAAGAAAAAAAAAAACGTGGCGATGGGGCCCTTTGGCCTCGGCATGTTCCCGGAACTTGGTCTCCGGCCCTTCAGCTCGTACCTGGACGTCTGCTCCGAAATGGTACGTAATAAGAGGAGCCGCAGCCTTTTCTTCCTTCTGGGATATAACGTTTTCCTCTCTCTCTCTCTCTCTCTCTCCCGAGCCGGAATGCCTGTTTTTTCTCTTCTTTTTCTTCCAGGTTTTGTCAACAAAAGAGAAAAAGAAGAAGAAAGAAAAAGAGAAAAACAACTAATCAAGAAGACTAGGCGGGATTTAAGAAATTCCCAAGACCCTGGATTTTCGATAACCGAATGTGGGACGCAGCATAGTGTGTACCTACATTGTTACGGGGTCCTCTTCTTATGGGGGACCCTCCCTCCCAGGGCGTACATAGTATAGTAGCACGTGCATAGGTACCTCTTTCGCACGGAGGATGGTCCATGCGCCTGCATTGCTTGCATCCAGATGCCTGTCTCTGCATCGAGACCAAATTTCAAGTCCCGGTGTTTTTCGTTTTTGGTGCGCATGTGTGTGTGTGTGTGTGATTAACTGGGACCCCTAAAAGATGGTGTCCCTGCAAGAGCACAAAGAGAGGGGGAGAGGGGGGGGGAGCAAGAAGGAGAGAGAGAGAGAGAGAGAGAGAGAGAGCCACAGAGATCGTAGACCGGCGTCGGTCTGGCTGGTGGGGAACGGTCAAACTCCAGATTGAATCTCGGTGAAGCTACTGCCCCTCCTCCTCCCTCCTCGCACCAGGGGGGGGGGGAAAGGGCGCGCATCGTGTCCCCTTCAAGACTCGCGCGAAACGCAGCAGAGGGTCGTGTTCGCCCGGCCTATCCAGATATGGCAACTTCAGGCATGCTGGGCCTCTCTTGTCCTTTTTCTTCTTCTTTTTTCATGCTTGGAGGAGAAGCAGACGGAGGAGCCAGCGGTTCCTCATTTCTTTGGAAATCTGCTCGATCTGCACAGGTCAAGGTGGGCAGATCCAGATCGTGACAAGAGACCGTCCACCGATCTTGGTGTGTCCTTCAAATCAAGGAATCTTGGGAAGTTTTGACCCGACTGATGTCACTGGGGATTTTGAGTTTGGGGGAGAGGGGGGGAAGGGGGGCGCCTCTGGGCAGGGCTGCTTGCTTGCTCCCAAGTTTTCCGGCCCCCCAAAGCTGGAGGTGGTTACTATACGAGCGATGCGAGTGCGAGGGGCGGTAAGGCGGGCGGGCTGCGCCGCAGCAAGAGAGCTTCCAGAAACCTTCTCTGGACTAGGGACCGGCTCAAGATTTAAGCAGGGTCAACCCAAGCACAAGGTCAAGCTGGGAACGCTTTTTCCCCCCCTCCCCTCTTGTCTCAATCATTGAAGCGCGAGCATTCTCCCAAGACATTATTATAACCAAGGGTTTAGGGGTCTGAACCCGCCTCTTTTTTTTTTTTTTTGGAGGGGGGGGGGTTTGTACACAATTCAAGAGCAATAATTCCTTGCTGTGAGGAGCGGTCGCGTGGTTGTACGGCTTCAGCAACACCGATACAAACCCAGATCAGTCGAGATATTATTATTTTATTGTACACCCGCGCAGGCCGCTGTAGGCGCAGGTCCCCAGTAAAAAAATAAAATAAAAAAGATAATAATAATCATGCCTGACACACATGCGACACACCACAACGACCCTCCCCCCCCTCTGAGCAGCCCGGATTGGGCAGGAAGGCAGATCTGATCTGACCGCTCCAACCCGCTGTAACAGTGTCCTGTGGTTGCACTGCAGCAGTGGAGAAGTAGTTTGTTGGCCACACACAATTCACCCACACACACAGATTCAAAGGTGGAAGATATGGTCCGGGCTTTGGGATTGCAAACGGCGTGCGCCCTGCGCATTCCCGGATCCGGTCAGCCCTTGAGACCGACTCCCGCGCAATGTCCGGGGACAGCGAGCGGGAGGGGGGGGGGGGGGCGAAGAGGAGGGTTTGTGTCTTGATTGGAAGGCTGTTAAGGCTGTTGCAGGCAAGTCATGATATCGAGTTGGCCGCCTTCATTTCTTCATGGTCCTTGAGAGAGAGGGGGGGGGGGGTTGTGTGTGTGAACTGCCTGGCAATGCCGCCTCCTTACATCATGGATCTCCACGAGGTCTCACTTTTTGGTTCGATCACGAATTGTGATTCCAAGACGTCAAGTAGCGGTGGTTTTGCTGATATGCATGCATGCAGTCTACGAGATTCTCGTCGCTCATAGTTCCAAGTGGTCGAGGCCGTTGGCGAGGGACGTTGACGGTCTTCGATGCAGGAACACCTATCTCGCCCTGGATGCTGCTTCAGCGTCGTCAAGTGCAGTTGGACGTCGAGATACTCGACATACAAGGAATGAAGTTCAAAATCAAAAGAGAGAGAAAAAGGATGAGACCACCGAAGAGTGTTCGAAATCCGAAGAATTATCGTTGAACTAATTATATGAGACGTAAAATGCGCGCCGCAGACACCGAGAAGCCTCCGGCAAATACAAATCACGAAAACAGGACGGGGAGATGCTTGTTCAGAGGGTTATGGTAATAATTCACCACCCAGCCTGTCAGCAAACCCCCAAACCCCGACTTTGTCAGCAAAAAAAAGCAGAAGGGGGAGGGGCAAAAGAGAAAAAAAGAAAAGAAAAAAAAAAAGAAATGGGTGGGCGGCCCAAACTCGGGATTTGAATTTCAGTGGCAGTGGGTGAGCAAACGGCATCTGGTCTCCTTTAGTGCAGCAGCACAGACTTCCTTTGCACCTAATTGCTTATTCCCGTTTACGTCACGGTCCTGGCTCGGTTCTTGTCGGGGCAAGCAGGAATCTGAGGATTTCTGCAGGTCGCGAGAAGTGGCATGACATCTTCACTCCGCCGCGCAAAACTCCTTTTCCGAACAAAAACAACAACACTGCAGAAGATTCGGGATACCATAACATACTTCTTTTCCTATTTAGAGTCGCCTTCTCGGCCTCTCGACGATCATCCTGCGAAAGTCAGTCAGTCTCTCCATCCCCCGTTTCTGCACACCATCGGACGATCACATATCAATTACGTTCAATTGGCGGTAGTTGTTGAACGCAATCGCTAATCACCACGCACTCTATAGAAGGTAGCACGACTCTACTACTACTACTACTACTACTACTAGAAGACTCACACAGGCGACAGTCTTCAACGACACCCCGAAACCAGTCAACCGCCGCCCACCATGAAGGTCATCAGCAAAGAAGAAGAACAAGCCCACTACAGCCAGGTCCTCAAGGGCGGCGCAATAGGCGGCTCCATCGGCCTCGGCGCCGGCCTCGCAGGCGTCGTCCTCGCCTCCCGCCGCTATGCCGCCTTCCGCAACCTGACCGTCCCCTTCCGGACCTTCCTCGTCTCCTCGGCGGCGACCTTTGGTGCCATCACCACCGCCGAGCGCTACTCGGTCGCCTTCCAGAGGGCCAAGGACCCCATGAACTTCTACAAGGACGAGACCCAGCGCGCCCTCGAGGCCGCCCGCCAGAGCGAGGCCAGCGAGACGAAGCGCTTCATGGAGTGGGGGCGCGAGAACCGCTACACCATCGTCACCGTCTCGTGGATCGCCGCCATGGGCCTCGCCCTCACCATCGTCGGCCGGAACCGCTACCTCAGCACCGCCCAGAAACTCGTGCAGGCCCGTGTCTACGCCCAGGGGCTCACCCTTGCCGTGCTCATCGCCACCGCCGCCTTCGAGACCAGCGATGCGCGGAGCGGCAAGGGCCGCTGGGAGACTGTGCTCGTCGTGGACCCGGACGATCCCAAGCACGAGCACCTGATCGAGAAGAAGGTCCACAAGGAGGAGTACGAGGGACAGGACCTCTGGAAAGGTGAGGAAGGGCCAGCCTAGATTCTATGCATGCTTTTGTCCAGAAAGGAAGCGAGTGGTGAATGTATGCTAACCTGTGTCGTTCTTGTCACCAAATTATAGATATGGTTGCTGCTGAGGAGCGCCGCCTCAAGAAGCAGAAGCAAGAGCATGCTGCCGCCCAGCCAAAGGAGAGCAAGCCCGCCGAGGCTGCCGCCACCGAAACCTCCAACTAGATGGCTGAGTGGAACGACTGTGGCTGTCGAAGATATATATATATATGTATATGTTTATATATTACGCATCACTGAGGCGTCATTGATTTTTTTTTTCCTTTTTTTTTCCTTCCTTTTTCTCTCCCTCTCTGTTCTTTCTCTACACCCAGCAAAACGGCATATAGAACGTGGCATTTGGGTTTGGTTCCAAAACGAAAAGAAGAAAAAGTCTGGAGCGGCTTCTTTTTCTCTCTTCCTTTCCCGTGTTAGGCGTCAGGATTAGCGGCTTTTTTTGTCTTTTTCATGTGTCAAGCGAATTATCCAGTTCTTAGGGAGAGGGCGGCGGTGTTCCAATTTTCAGGCTGCACTTTGGGAAAAGAGAAAAAGGAATATGGATCATTATATCACGGCCTGAAAGACGAGAAAAAGCGTCTAAAGAAGAAGTAAGAAGAATCTGTGATGACAACGTGCTTTAAATAGATCATACGATCATGATAATAATAAGATTCTCTTCTAACCCACATGAAATTCGTGCCTTTTATCTCCCCTTCTCTCCCCCTCCCTTCCTCTTAACCTTCGCTCCCCTTATTTTGACACCAACGCCGTCTAGCGCCGTACTATACAGTCATACACAACATATATATATATATATATAAAACAAGATATCTGCGGACCGTAGTAACACGGTAACATGGTACAAAGCAAGGGAGCGGGTATCAACAGCAATATGCGCTCAGTGTCGCTTGCACAGTCCGTCAAGTTCATTATGGCCAATCCTCGTCCTCCTTCTCCATCTTTATCTCTCTCTCTTTCTTCTCGTCTGTACTATCCAGCCTTCGGAGGAGCAAGAAGACTCCCTTAGACGTCGATCTGGAAATGACTGATCTGCGAGTAGTAGGCGTGCACTGCCATCTCCAGCACCCACACGTCACCAAAGACCTCGCCACCGTCAAAGCCGCCTATGGTCAACAGGCGGCTGTCGTGCAGGACGGTGCCGTGATAGCCCCTCCCGCTCGGCGGAAGCCCGTAGACCTTGCGCTTGTCCCAGGTCATCTGGACCAGGTTGAGGAGCAGCACGTCGTTGGAGTACTCGCTGCCGTCGTGGCCGCCGATAACAAAGAGATAGGACCCGACAATGGTCGCCGTGTGGGACAGCCGCCGGAATGTCCCGGACACGGGCGCCGCCTTCCACACGTGCGTCTCGATGTCGTAGATCCACACGTCGTTGAAGCACTCGCCGCCGTCGGAGCCGCCAAAGATGATGAGCTTCCCGTCGACGATGTTGGCCGTGTGGTAACCCCTCGCCTTGGGCCGCAGGTCCTTCCCGCTCCCGATGCCGGCCGTCGTGGTGCCGCCGGGCGCAGCAGCGGTCCTGCCGGGGGAGGGCGTCGGGTTGCCCTCGGTCGGGCTGGAGATGAGCTTCCAGCTCATCTTGGTCAGGTCGCTCACGTCCAGCCGCCACACGTCGTTCAGGGCCCGCACCCCGTCCCCGCCGCCAAACACGTAGATGCCATTCTTGTACAGGCACGCCGTGTGGGCCCTCCTCTTAGAAGGGACGCGGTCGCCCACGATACGCGGCCGGGTCCAGCGGAAATTGACCGTGTCCAGCACGTAGACGTCATTGTAGTAGGCAGGCCCGTCGCCGCCGCCAAAGATGACAAGCTTCTTGCCGACCGCCGTGCACGTCATGGCGCGCAGGGGCACGGGGATCTCGCCAGACACGTAGGGCCGTGACCAGTGGAAGGCGTCGGCGTCGAGGACGTACAGGTCGTTGAAGCAGGACCGGCTGTCGCAGCCGCCAAACACGTAGACGTTGGAGCCGATGATGGTGGAGGTGTGGGCGCGGAGGGAGGGGTGGCCACGGCCCGACACGAGCGCCCGCGACCAGTACATGCCTGATGACGGCGCCGGAGCCACGTCGGGTCCGGAATTCGGAGCGACAAGCGGCGGGAAGGGCGTGTAGGCGGAGGAGGAGGCGGCGGTGGCGGAGGAGCGTTTTGTGGATCGGGCGGCAGAGGAACGGTGGGCTGCGGCAGCGGTGGTGGTATTGTTGGTGGTGGTGGTAGTAGTAGTAGTAGTTGAGGAGGAGGAGGTGCTTGTGGGCTTGGTATTGCTGCTGCTGTTGCCGCTCGTGCCGTTGCCGCTGGAGGCGACTGCTGGCCCTCCAGGCCCGGTGGCAGGCTTGCCCGCTATGGCCGAGGTCGATCGTAGTGCTGGAGGCCGGCGGCCACCGGGCCCATCCCTATCCAGCCCTGATGACGACCCGGGCCTGTGAGAGGCGTCCGCACCCTGTTCGCCGTTCTCTCGTATGTTTGCGTGCCTGGCGCTGCTCACGGGCGGAGCACCCTTGGGAGAACTCGTCTGTGAGGAGGAAGGAGGAGGAGGATTGTTGTTGTTGTTGTTGTTGGTCACAGCCGAGGCTGCCCTCTGCCTGATGGACAGGTCGGATGTGGAGGGTTTTCGCCTCGAGGTCGAGCTCCTAGAGGCGAGGTGACCGGGGGTATGGCTTCGTGGTACGGGAGGTATCGACTCGGTAGCAATATCTTTGGAGAACGAGACGGCTGCTGCAGACGCGGGGTCTGTAGGCGAAGGTATTGAGATCTTCTGAGACCGGATCGTCTTGGTGGTCAGTGGTGAGGCTTCCCTATCGATGATGTCTCTGGTCTTGGCTGTCTGGTCAGCCATGGTGGATCAGGACAGGCCTAGACTTCATTAGCACCGGGGGGGCGAAGGGTTGCTGCAGAAGGTTGGATCGCCCGGAATAGGGAGCTGTCGACAGAGAGAATGAAAGGAGAGGAGAAGGGGTGACGGTGGTGGTGGTGCAGGTGGAGAGGGAGGGGCGGATTCGAGAGAAGGAGGAGGAGGAGAAGGGGCCCCCAAGAGCGTGCCAGCTTGCGCGGGGAGGGAGAGAGAGAGAGAGAGTGAGTGAGTGAGTGAGAGAGTTGTGAAGTCGAAGCAGGGGAGGGTTGAGAAGGGAACGCGCAGTTGGGCTGTACCACACAACACACACACTCTCACTATAAACTAGGCGTTTCTACAGTGGTCAGCAGGATGGGGCCCCGGGCATGGGTTGACCCCTGATAGCCGGGCCCAGGGACGCCCAATGCGTTTTACTTGGGATCTACAGCAGCTTGGCATGCTTTGGGTAACAACAGCACAGTAAGTAGTACTATGGCAGTGATGGAATACCGTAGCAGCCTACCGTAGTAGTACCATAGTAGTAAAGGTCAGTCAGAACCTTACCTCGACCTCTATCTTTCTCCTTATTCCCCTAACGATCCCTTCTGAAGAAAGAGAAAAATTAGTCATCTTTTCATCAAGTAAACTCTGGCTGTGACTTTCTTACTGGCGATGCTTCAAGAGCTACCTTACCGTAGTAGTACATACAGAGGCAGACATTACAGCTTCCCATCTCTTGGTCCAACCGTGCAGCCATGTAGACAGTGAAGGGAGGGAGGGGCTCATGTCGTAAATTTGAAGTTTATACGCGGGAAGGCAGATCACATACATCTCTCTCCCTATCTCTCTCTGTCAGATCTTGTAGGGAGTTCCGTCTAAACCACCAACCCCCGCCCCCTCCCCCCCTCTCCCCTCTCCGACCCGATCGTGCCGATGTCGTTCCAAGATCGTTGGTCAACTTTGAGCTGGCTGACATGTAGATCATCAAACCCGATGCTCCCCCCCATCAGCCTCGCCCACAAGCCTAGCGCACTACAATAGTACACTACTGTTTGGCACTATGGTACCTGGGGGCTCCACAGCTGCAGGCCCTGATCCCTCTCCTCTAGCGCCCCCTCTTGGCTTCAGCAGTCGGCCCAGCAGGGCAACCCTGAGCCCCACAGCGGCTGCGGGGTGGTTTTCTGCAGCAGTCAGGATGCAGCTGAGCGCGCAGATGTGCAGGCAGGAAACGGGACGGTACCACAGTACAGTACACACTAAAGGGGGCAGGCATCTCAAAAACTTCATCCAGTGAAATTCTGGTCCACACTGGCTCGAAAGAAGAAAAAAAAAAAAGAGAGATTCTGACAGCCCAGAACAACCGGGGGAAAAGAATAAGAAGAACAATTGAGTGCCCACTGACTGACCACAAGCTTCAGAACCAGCTTAACTTTACGATTGCATTTTCCTGAACCTCTTTTCAACTTATATCTACACACCACTCAGCCCAGCATGGAGGAGACCAACGGTGATCATCAGCATAGTCACAAGCGCCACCTCGACGATGAGGGCAGTTCTGAAGCCAAGAGGGTGAAGGTAGACACTCAGAATGGCGAACAAAGCGGCCCCGTCGATACAGATGCCCCCGAACAGGCGGCTGCGCCCAAAGTATCATCCGAAAGCAAAGATGAGGATGGCGATCTGAAGGCCAATGCCCTGTCAAAGGGCACAGCACCCGTCAAGCAAGAGTAAGTTGGTTTTCAGAGTCGGTCGGTTGGGCAGAAACGCTATATGCGAACCCTCCTCCCCCCCCCCCCCTCCAAAAAAAAATTAAAAATTGCTGACTCAGGCCTAAAGGTATCTGATCAAGGTCGCCAACCGTGTGGTGGAGGGAGACGGCGAGGTCGACGATGATGCTGCAGAGGCCAAGACGACCGACCCTCGAGATCGCGGTCGCGACACCGGCAACGAGAGGGGCAGCAAGAAGCAGAAGAAGCAGCGCGGCGTGAACGAGAAGCGTGACTTTGGCCGCTCTCAAGATGTCAAGGGCCTATGTCACTCGCGTGCCTTCACCAACGAGAACTCTCCCCGCGAGTGCAGGTTCGACAAGGATGGCCGCCGCTGTAATCTTCTCCACAACCTGCGCGAGTACCTTGCAGAGGGCCGGCGGCCTGACCTCGAGGTGCTCGGCGGCAAGTGCCCACTCTTTGAGGTCTCTGGAGACTGCCCGATGGGGTGGAAGTGTCTGTTTGTCAAGTCCCACTCGACAGAGCTGACACATCCGGATGGCACAAAGGAGTTGGTGTTGACCAGAGATGCCGAGCGCAGGAAGGCGACCATGGGTGACGAAGACGGCTTCCCTGGCGTCGTCAACAACGTGCCGACCCAGAGAAAGATCGACATGTCCAGGAAGAGGTACGACTTCTCACGGTCGCAGGCGTACGTGGAGTGGCTAGAGAAGGATACCGGCCTCATGCGCAAGGTCTTCAACACCAAGCAGGAGGAAGGAGGAGGCAAATCACAAGAAGAAAAGGTCCAGGAATATCGTGCCGAGTTCATCGAACCGCCCTTCAAGCCATCGGAAAAGCGACGGGTCTACTTTGGCCGCGAGACCCCCGTCCTCGCACCCCTCACCACCCAGGGCAATCTGCCCTTCCGCCGGCTGTGTGTCGAACTCGGGGCCGGGCTGACGTACTCGGAGATGGCCGTCGGCCTGCACACCCTACAGGGGCAAAAGCACGAATGGGCACTGCTGAAGGCCCACGAGTCCGAGGCCAGACCCCCACGCTTCGAGAACCCCAGCGCCGCGCCCCCCGGCTACGACAACGCGCGCGACCTCAAGTTCGCCGCACAGATCGCCGCCAACCAGCCGTGGGTGGCCCTCAAGACCACGCAGGCCCTCGCCGAGTCTCTCCCCCACCTCCGCCTCGTCGACCTCAACTGCGGCTGCCCCATCGACATGGTCTTCAAGCAGGGCGCGGGCTCGGCACTCCTCGACGCCCCCGCCAAGCTGGAGCGCATGATCCGCGGCATGAACGCCGTCTCGGGCGAGGTGCCCATCACCTGCAAGCTGCGCCTGGGCGTCAAGGACGGCAAGCCGACCGCGAAAAAGACCATCGAGCGGCTCGCCTTTGGCGAATCCGACGCCGGCAGCGCGCTCGGCGCCCCCGGCTGCGCGGCCATCACCCTTCACGGCCGGTCCCGCCAGCAGCGCTACCGCTCAGACGCGGACTGGGCCTACATCGCCAGCTGTGCGACCATGATCCAGCATTACAAAGAAGAAAAGGCCGCGCGCACAGATACCGCCCGCGAGCCCGACGCCAGCACGCTGGCCAACGGCGGGAAGATGTTCTTCGTCGGCAACGGCGACTGCTACTCGCACGTGGACTACTTTGACCACATCGACAACGCCCGCGTGGACACGGTCATGATCGCCCGCGGCGCGCTGATCAAGCCCTGGATCTTTGAGGAGATCGAGAAGGGCCAGTACCTGGACAAGTCGGCCAGCGAGCGCCTGTCGTATGTGGAAAAGTTTGCCCGCTACGGCATCGAGTGCTGGGGCAGCGACGAGATGGGCATCGGTGCCACGCGCAAGTTCCTGCTCGAGTACCTCAGCTTCACCCACCGTTATGTCCCCATCGGCGTGCTCGAGCACCTCCCGCCCAAGATCAACGACCGTCCGCCTGCGTACCGGGGGAGAGATGACCTCGAGACCCTCCTCGCGAGTAACAACTACAAGGACTGGATCAAGATCAGGTAAGAAGAGAAGAAAGAAGAAAGAAAGAAAAAAAGTTTACACAAGATGAAAGAAGATGTTATAGATAAGGGCTGACTTCTGTTTTGGTACTAGTGAGATGTTCCTGGGCCCAGCGCCGGGCGGCTTCAAGTTTGAGCCCAAGCACAAGTCGAATGCATACGAGGTTGAGGCTGAGGGTTAGACCCCACGGTCTGGTGGAAACAAGTAAATGGTTGGATACATACAGTACGAGAATTTTTGCCTTCCAACACAGACAGGATAGAACATTGGCGATCATTGTCAATCACATAGAAAGGAGCAAACAAACACATCGTCGCTGGGGAGACATGGAGAGGCGCCCTGGATATATAAGAAGATGCTTTGAGCTACATCGGTGGAAGCCCCAGGTACCGAAGATTATTAGACTTGGCATTATCGGTAGAAGTACGAAATATTGTATGAAAACGGTTGGGTAAGGGACCAACAATCATCGCCTACGCCATAGACGAAAATACACGGATCTTTGCATCAAATCAAGCCTTGTCTTGGGGGGGGGGGGGAGGGGGGTTTTTTTTTTTCGGGGGGGTTTTCCCCTTCTTTTCTTCTTTATATTTATGCGGCTGGGTTGTAGGATGCATTTTTGGGGTTTGATGAGTATTCATCTGTTTCGACTCCCACTTCTCACTCCAGGTATGCATTCTCTTGTTTATGGCACCTGAGCATCACCAGTTTAGGACATGTGATGCCCTTCCGGCACCTTTCTAACCCTCCATACCCATGCCAGGTGGTCCACACCTCTCCTCGTCATTCTCCCTGTCCACTCCGCCGCCCTCCTCCCCATATTCATCGTCTTCCTCTTCGTCCTCCTCATCATCATCATACCCCCTCCTCCTCAGCAGGAACTCCTTGAACCCCCTGCTCATCTTGACGACCTGGCGCAAGTGCTTCTCCGCAATAACAACCCCCTCGAGATTATTCTCCACAGCCTCGGTCTCGGCAAGCGCCGCAGCCGTCTGCAGCGCATTGCGGATCTCTCTGCCGTTCCACTTCAGCTCGCTCACCTCACCACCACCACCACCACGCCTGGAGACATAGTCCCGCGCGTTGGGCGAGACAGAGACCTTGCCAGCCGTATCGCGCTCGAGGCGATCAAAATTGTTGTCCCAGATGCGGTCCCGGTCCTCGTCCGTCAGGCGCCTGTAGTGCAGGGCGACGTGGATGCGGCTGGTAAAGGCCGGGTCGAAGGACTCGACGCGGTTGGTGGTGAGGAAGAGCACGCCGCGGAAGTACTCGAGGGCGCGCAGGAAGACGCTGACGAGGGCGTTGCGGCGCAGGTCGCGCGGGCGGCGGCGCTCGAGGTAGACGTCGGCCTCGTCCAGCAGCACCAGAGCGCCGTAGCGCTCGCCCAGGGCGAGGAAGTAGCCCAGGCTGCGCTCCACGCTCGGGTGGGCCAGGTCGCCGCTGGTGATGGCCAGCAGGGGGCGGCGGGTGAGCTCGGCCACGCACTCGGCCGTGCAGGTCTTGCCCACGCCGGGGCTGCCGTGGAGGAGGAAGATGCGGCCCTCGCCCTTGTTCCGGACGAAATCGCGGGGCCAGGGCGACACCCTGCCGTCGGCGGCGGCGAATTTGCCGACCAGGGCCTTGACGGTGAGCTTGACGCCCGGGTCGAGCACCAGGTGCTCAAAGGCCCGGGTGTCGCACTTCACCTCGGCCAGGCGGTCGACGCTGACGTGGCCCCAGCGGCGGTCCGTCAGGAGCAGGGCCGGGATGTCAGGTGAGCAGACGAGGAAGTACAGCTCGTTTCGTGGCGGTTCGTGCCTGTGCGGGTTGCGCTCCTCAAAGTCGGCGAACGGGCCCGGCGCCCTCGCACGGCCGGGATCCTGTCGGCGGGTGCATGCGTCGCAGGTGCACTGCGGGGCGAACTGCGGCAGGATACTCTTGGGCCGGCCTGCGGGCATCATCATACCTGGGTTGGGAAAGATACCCGGTTGCGTGCGGTTCTCAGGCGCTTGGTGGGCGAAGCGATCGTAACCCTCGGCATCGACGATGACACGACCGACCAGCTAAAGAGAAAAGAAAAAGAAAAGCAATATGACTTGTCAGCAGGATGGAAAAGAAAAGAGAGAATGGTTTATACAGAGGCGAGAATGCAATTTTCTCTAGCAAAGGCGTAGTCTGACACACAAGAAAAGACCGGCTGCCGCCCTTGAGAGAGGAGGGAAACTTGACGCCTCTACTAGAATAGTGGCCATATACAATAGAGAGAAAAAGAATATCACTTACGTGACCCGCTCTCCGACCGTCCCTTTCCACCAGCTTCCCATCATACTCCTTGTAAGACGGCCGCTTGACCAGCTCCCAGTACATCTTACCCATCTCGATCTGTTTCCGGGCCATGGTGAGACCACCCTGCTGCTTCATATCCTCGAGGAAAAAGGCAGCAGGCACAACCTTTAGAGTGTGCAAGGCCTGCTCGCCGGGAAAGGGAGAAATGTCAAAGGTGCTGGGGCTGCGCTGCATGCGCTCCCGGCGATACCGAATATTCCAGCAGTCGATCTTGTACTCCTTGACGTTGCCGTTGTCGGCGCGGTGTCTGGAGGTGACGCTGCCGATGACAAAGGCCGTCCAGACGGCGTGGATCTTGCGGTACACCACCTCGCCCGGCTTGAACACAAGCCAGAGCCACTCAAAGGTCGCGACGGGCGGGCTCCTCTTGTGGCGGGCCTCCTCCTCGCGGATCGGGCTGCCGTAGGTCCTGTCTAGGTATCCGAGAAGGACGTCGATGTGCTTGGCTGTGGTGGCCGCGTACTCGTCGTCATGACAGGCGGGCTGCGCGGTGCGATAGCCTGACAGGGCCGAGCGGTAGTGGATGAGCGGATGATAGGGTGCTTTGATGGTGACGGTGTCTCCGAAGAAGTTTGTGCCTGGATAGGAGCCGATGACGGCGTTGAAGGCAGCGATCAAGTGCTTGGAATGGATAACCATGCTATCAGAGGGAAAAGAGTCAGCATCACTATATGCGTCTCATCATGATGAGTATTAAAAAATTCTGAAACTGGGGACATACTGGTCTCTTCCGACTTTCTTGGTGTAGCTGAAGGGCTTCTCGTTCCCGTCGGCGCTGTCCTCATCGCTGTCACTGACAAGGCTTGAGTTGACAAGGCTTGAGTTGTCTGAACTGGAGACATGCCCTTTTTTCCCGACGGTGTTTCCACGCTTCTTGATGGTCTCAACGGTGGTGATGATCTCTAGAATGGGCATCGGAGTGGTACTCTTCGCCGTCTGATCCTGGGAGGCCTCTTCGACGTGATGAAGGGGTCTGTCACTCTCACGAGCTGGAGGAGTTGAAAGACTTGAGGGTCAGCATTTTCTTATCAACAGAAAGTTTGAGAATAGACTGTGATGGATGAGGTGAACTTACACTCGATGATGTTGCCATTGACACCTTTGTACTGCAGGACGTATCGAATATCTGGCACTTGGATATTACCAGATTTTTCCTGCTCCATTTTCTCATGAATAGGATGAGAGTCCAGGACAACCATATCTCTGAGTGTAGCCTCAGCATGACCAACTTCTTCGAAGCTCGTGGCCGAGTTACTCCCATCTCCGAAGTGGCTAGACTCAACGTTGTTGTCAGACATGGTTATGGAATTGAGATATATGAATCAAGAATTCAACTTCAAAAGTCAGAAGAAGAGGAAACCATCCAAGCGATGAATCAATTATCAGGAGAGTGAAAAAAGAGCAACACCTGCCCTACAATTTATTCAAAATATATTAGCCTGCCACAGCTTGCGAGCCTCATCACCACCATACTCATGAACTCCAGAGGGCCATGCCTAATTACCCCGCGCGTCTGCCAGGTGGCAGTGCATAGTGATGTGCAATGTCCAAAAAGAGGCATTCAATCAGGAACTAGTCTCGAGTCAACGCCAAGAGATTATCCTGAACCTATACATTTCAGCTCTAGGCAGATTGCTGACTGCATACTTAGTTATGCAGCAATGGCACAAGTCCGTTTGGCTGCTGCGCTGGCTGCTGCGCTGGCTGGTGGTGGGAATTGTGAGTCAGTGTGGAGCAGTGTATCTTAATCTCGCAAGAAGCTTTTCACATTGTGGAACAAACATCCTGACTTGAAATTGGTATGTATAGTAGGTTTCCAGTTGCTCTCTCTCTCTCTCTCTCTCTCTCTCTCTCTTTCTTTCTCCCCCCCTCCCCTCCCTCTTTGTCCTCAAGGTCGAGAGAGAGAGAGCCGACGAGTCATTACTTGGCAAGTACACAGTATGTAGAGACTGCTGATGTTGCTGATGAATGACTTTTTGTAAACGATACATGGGGCCATCCGAGGCTATGTGTGCATTGAGAACAAGAAGAAGAAGAATGAAGAAAAAAGGAAGATAATCATCATAAAAACTGAGGCCACAGCATCCCAGCCTCGGCTTCACAGAGCCGGATAAGCTCAAAATTAGTCAAGGATTGGAAGCTTGGCCGCACGCTAGTGCCTGGCTCCCGAGGCTATACGTTCACGTTGTACAGTGCAGTACTGTAGTGCATACAGTAAGTAGTACATAGTGCTGTGGCCGTAGGTCTCAACTTTTTTTTGGGGGGGGGGGGGGGAGGGGTTTGTTTACTTGCTACGTAGCAGTACGTGTTGCTCTCTAACTTATACTATACCACTATAGCTATAAACTTAGTGGTTACATGATAATAATCAATAAATGGTCGAGCACAAAAAAAATTTGAATAAGTTCTGGTTATTGTCTTCAATAATGACGACGGCGATGACGAAAAGTCCTTTGTACTATGTAAATGGTACAAAGCCGTTGACCGCGGCGGTTGCGCCTTCCAATATGCCTACTGTACTTTTTACCCACTACAATATCCCACTAAACTTTAAATCTGTTATCGCCTGGCCGGACTCTAGAAGCTCAATTTCCCCAGGGCTGTTGGATCTACATAGCACAGCAGTTCCCTCGCCATCTCCCAGACGACCCCTGACCGCCATGTCGACCTGCCACAATGGGTATAACCCCCCCGTCCGAGAAGAAGGAAAAGAACAGCCACCGTCGAACGTTCCATGCTTGTACCCCTGGCTGATGTTGCATGGTGCCTGTCCGATCATCCTCTGCCAAGGACCAGGTCCATGTCGTTAAACCGATAAGAGCAGGAGAAGACGTGCATGGTCTTGTCGATAACATGCAATCATTACACCATCGTCATGGACGCCTCGAGCGCCCCAGGGGGGGGGGGAGAAGGAAGTGGGGGAGGGGGAAAGACAGGTCAATACGAGCACGAGGACGAAAGGGGGGAGGTCCAGATGAGGGTTATATAAAGAGGAGAGGGCACCGCTCGCTTCTCGTCGTGTTGTTGATCATTGATGCAGGATCCAGGCCAAAGAGGACCAAACAATCTGAGAGATCACGTCCTTCATCATGTCTCGGACTCTTGGGCTTCGTCTTTCCCTTGTTGCTGCTGCGGCAGTCAGTGTCCTGCCCCTCGCGCGGGCAGCGACCTACTCGCTCTACAGTGCAGCTCCCAAAGGATGGTCCCTCACGGCCGGCCTGGCTACGGACAGCGTGCAGACCTTCTCCATCGCCCTGACCATGCAGAACATTGACCAGCTCGAGTCGAAGCTGCTCGACGTGTCCACGCCGGGCAGCGCCTCGTACGGTCAGCACTGGGACGAGGAGACGGTCAACTCGTACTTTGCTCCCTCGGACGATGCCGTCTCCTCGGTCACCGCCTGGCTCGAGAGCAATGGCATTGCCAGCTACACCGTCGACGGGGCCTTTGTCGACTTTGTAGCTACCGTCGACGCCGCCAACACACTCCTGAACGCCTCGTACCAGCAGTACACCAACGGCGGCACGACCAAGCTGCGGACCCTCTCCTACAGCCTTCCCGACAGCGTCGAGGACCACATTGCCCTCATCGACCCGGGCCTGTACATTGGAGGCTCGAGGGCCTTCTTCCCCACGCCGTCGCCATCACGGACCATGCCCCAGGTGTCTGTGCCCAAGCGCCTGGCGACCCGCACCACCATCGACGCGGCCTGTCAGACCTCCATCACCCCGGCCTGCCTGAAGGAGCTGTACAACGTCGGAAATTACACCCCCTCTGTCGAGTCCGGGAGCACGGTCGGCTTCGGCAGCTTCCTGGGCCAGTCGGCTCTGTACAGCGACCTCTCCGACTTTGAGGAGCTCTTCGACATCCCCAGCCAGAACTTCTCTGTCGTTCTCATCGCCAATGCGACCAACGACCAGGACCCTGAGACTGCCAGCTACAGCGAGGCCAACCTGGATGTTCAGAACATTGTCGGCATTGCCCACCCCTTGCCCGTGGTCGAGTTCATCACCGGGGGCTCACCGTAAGTCCCCCAAGGCCCCAGCGGCACACAGCACACGGACGGGGAAGGCTTGCCATCCCTGACCCTGGCCGTGCACATTGCTTTTTTTCTTTCTTGTTTTCTTTTGCGTCATGCTGATCCATGGGCACAGGCCATTTGTTGCAAACATCGACCAGCCTACCCTTGCTGATAACGAGAACGAGCCTTATGTTCCGTACTACCGATATCTGCTGTCCCAGCCCAGCGATTCGCTGCCCCAGGTCATTTCCAACTCGTACGGAGATGAGGAGGATGTAAGTTTCACAATTTCGCAACGCTTTGATCTTGGCCGGTGTAACCCTTTTGGTGGTTTTCGGTCTTATCTGGCTTGGCTATAGAACAAACCTCTACTAACACGATTCTCACCTTTTTTTTTTCTTCTTTCTTTTTTACAGTCCGTTCCCTACGACTATGCAGTTCTCACCTGCAACCTGATAGGCCAACTCGGCCTGCGGGGCATCACCGTGCTCGAGTCGTCGGGTGATCTCGGCGTGGGTGCGGGCTGTCTTGCCCCGGACTACAGGACGGTCGAGTTCAACGCCATCTTTCCCGCGACCTGCCCCTACGTGACCTCTGTGGGCGGCACCGTCAACGTGACCCCCGAGGTGGCCTGGGACGGCAGCTCGGGCGGCTTCAGCAAGTACTTTGCCCGCCCCTCGTACCAGGACGCCGCCATCTCCGAGTACCTCGACAACGAGGTCTCGGCGTCCACCCTCGCCTACTACGGCCCGTACACAAACTTCTCTGGCCGCGGTTTCCCCGACGTCTCCGGCCACTCCGTCAGCCCGGACTACCAAATCATCTACGGCGGCACGCCCTCCCCCAGCGGCGGCACCAGCGCCGCCGCCCCTGTCTGGGCCGCCGTCGTGGGCCTGCTCAACGACGCCCGCTTCCGCGCTAACAAGTCGTCTGTGGGCTGGCTGAACCCCCTGATCTATGCCCACGGCCCAGAGGTCCTGACCGACATCACCGCCGGCTACTCGGTCGGCTGCAACGGCCTGAACACCCAGTCCGGGTCCGCCGAGCCCAACGGGTCTGGCATCGTCCTGGGCGCCCGGTGGAATGCCACCGAGGGCTGGGATCCTGTCACGGGTTATGGCACGCCCAACTTCCAGAAGCTGAAGAGCTTGGTCTTGGGATACTGAGGGCCCGAGGAGAGAGATCATAGCACGTGGCCGCTTCAATGGATGGGACCACCGCTATTAGCTCGAAAAGTATAGCTATTATTATTAGTATTATTATCGTAATTTGCAAAGCGTGTCGTCAAGATACACCACTGTTGCTGTACATGTGAATTTCTTCTCCCAACAGTAGGCATTTAACATCCTTGTAACGAGTAAACTCAAAAATAATGCCAGCCAATGATAATAATTATGAGCCTTGAAAAAAGCATGCCGTGCCTTCAGAATTGAATTTGATCCGCCCCCACCACCCCCCCCTTGGGGTAGGAAAGCGGACTGACTTTTCGCTTGTGACGGTGAAGTCCGCGGACATACTTTTTTTCTCTTTCGGACAGCCCGGTTTCATGATGGCGTCTTTTTTGTCTTGGTTGCTTTTCCTCCGAGACTTTTGTCCGAAGGAATACTGGGTACTATTTGAGACATCGGGGGGGGTACAGGGTTTTTCTAGAGGGTATTTCTGACGGGATTAAAATATTAGAGGATCTGGCGGGTATGCGGAGAAATGGCATTTCCGAATGTTCTGTCCAAGTAAATTGTAATATAATAATTACCTGATTGGGGGACATTGGCCAATGATGGGGCCGGGCCGGGCTTTCACCACTCGCAAAAGGCTCAGGCCGACCATGTTAGGTAGCAGACAGACACGCCTTGCTACTTTAATTTCCACACGGGTTTTTCTTTTGAAGCTAGAAGTCTAGTATCTTGGTGTTGGAGATGATTATGGCGCCGCTCGTATTGCTCACCTCGACTTAACAAGCCATTATTACTGCAACCGCCCCAGTGTGGGACATGAAGTGACTGGGATGGATCCTCGTCTGCTTCAGTCCCTTGTGAGACTTGATCGCGTTCATAAACCCATGATTATCTCGAGCAGCGTTTGCAGGGATCAAGACAGCCATGCGGCATTGACTGTAAATGGACAGCAAGCTTTCTGCATGTTGTGGATGAGAACTGATGACACTCGTATAATTCCAGATTCAAGCTTCCCGCTTTTGGTTAAGTAATAATGTATGATTTGCCAAGTCTAGCAGCCAAACAAAATCCCAACTTTACCTCACCAACCATTACTTCAGATATTTGGCTCCTACACCACAAAGATGTCAGCACTGCTTCCTGGTTTGCGTGTCTCAAGAACCCCCGTAACGAGGCTGAACGTGGAAATTAGACAGTCTGGGTGTTGAAGAACAGGGGGAAATAGAAAACAAAATAGTGAGTTTTGGGGGATGACTTGGATCCTTGGCTCTTCCGGTTGAATAATGCCCAAAATTTTATGTTGATCTATACGGTTGCAAATAGACGGTAAAGTATCATCAGCTATGGAAATGTCTGGCTAAAATCACTCAGTAAGTACTTACTTCCTAAGTAGGCAGTCATGTGACAAATTCTTGACAATGCGGCACAGTCGGGTTCATACTTATAACTTATTCCCCGAGCCAACCTGAATGGTGAAATCAAATCCGCCCTAAAGATTGGCCGTCTGGGGGCTCTGGTCAAAAACTACATGGCAGAACACCCGCGAGCTTCTTCACCGCCGCGGAGGAGCTACAGACTGGGGTCCTGCACTTCTGGGAAGAGCCCCAGACCTGAGACAAGCCATAGTATGACCTTTGATGCTGCCAACCAGGGCGTACCTTGTGGAGGCAACGGGTAAGACAGTCCTGAATGGCGTTCATTCGGTACACCCCGGCGGGGATGACTGGTCTGTCGTGCTGGGAGAAGAACGTCTCTTGACGTTTCTGATGATGGGCTACCACTATGCTTGTACGTGGCTGATGGCACTTGTCTCAGCGGTCCTGTTTCTCACCGACCCTCTCGTACGGGCGCGATGGGACGGCTGTGACGAGCCGAAGAGGTTCCATCAGTTTCTTGTCAGCATGCTCTCGGAATTAATTCCAGCTGGACCTGGTGCTAGGTCTCGGCCCAGAAGACAGCAGCAGCGGTGAGTCAGGCGCCGGAGCAGCTCTCTGGACTGACTGGTAGTCCGGATCTCGAGGCTCCTAACAACGGCTTCTTGTTTGAGAAGGCTTTGTCCGACATTTACTTTGATTGGGTTCGTCCCTCGTCGTATTCTATGGTCAGGATTATCACTGACCACAACAGAATACATGAGCACACCGTTATGGACAAGTCGACCAACGAGACAGAGCCTATGTGTTGGACATGCGTACAACACACTGGACGAGGCTTAGGACATAGTGTGCTTCACTCGACTGATATATTGGCCCAAATGTGTTCATATGCAAGAGAGATCGAGGCAAATTTTGGCCCGTCTCTGGGATGCCTTGTCGCAACCCTCAATAATTCACAGCCACCTGTGTCAATCCACACTACGGTCTCTATTCCTGGCCTGTATTGGAGGTAAAGCTTTTACTGAAGCTATGAACATTATGAGGATGCCACCTTTGCCATATTCAATTTCGTACTGGCCACAAGGATTAACGTGTTGTATTGGAGAATCTCTGGTCGTGCACCGTCGGGATCAGCCCAGCTGCTGTGAAATTGATGTGTCCAAGTTTTCTTGCTCAGACACACCGATCAAATCAAGTTTTCTCCCTCTTCCCCCGCACCTGTAGAATATAGGACCGTCACTGAACTTGCCAATCGTAATGTGTATACGGTTCTGCTGCTGTCATCGTGCATGAACTTTGGCTGACTATATCCGGACACAGGTGTGTGAATAGTGTTTAGCGCTGCAGATGTGCAGAGTCTATCTTGAACTAGGATGCCTGAGAAGGACTCGCCATGCCGTCCAGCCGTCCAAGATCTCGATTGATAGTCGGCGAAAAGGGGGAGGGGGCGAATCCGTCACAGCATAGCCCTGGCCATTTTTGGGGGCCGCTGGCTGGTGTCTATAGTAGTAAGTACACGTGCATGCGTCCACTCGAGGCCACCACCCGCCGGAGAAATATGTAAAAGGGGCCCCCAGAAAAAGAAGCGGAGCCTAGAATGGAGACAATGTGCGCGCGGATTTTTTGTGTCAGACTTTCTCCCGTCTTGTCGTTGTCGCTTGATTTTGTTCACTATGGTGGGAGTTCCAGGGCGGTCCAAGGTGTGCCATACATGTCGCAGAAGGAAAAAGGGAGTAAGTTGAATTTATAATTCTTTCCTTACAGGCGCAGTCATGCGAACTCTCTGTATTGCGAGAAAGAAAACAAAATGAAGATGAAAGAAAACACAAAGGAGATAGAATGTTCTTCCTGGCTGACCTTGGAAAAAAGTGCGACTACCAGCGCCCTTCATGCGGCCAGTGCGTCAAGTCAGGTGTTCAGTGTGGTGGATACGAGCGGGAGCGCATCTTTGTGAACTCTGATGCCTCTAACCAGGGATCCAGCGTGTCCTGGACAGCAGGACTTGGGAGAGGAAACAGAGTGGGAGGAGGAGGAGGAGGAGGAGGAGGAGGAAGAACTGGCCCCTCGACAGCCATCTCCCACCGGCGCCATGAAGAAAACACAGCCTCCGCTGCCGCCGAGATCACGCTACCTGACGGACTCGCGAGGACGGCACGCGAGGAAAAATATATATCCCTCTTCTGGGACAAATTCCTCCCTCGCAACCGCAGCCCGACCACGTCGTGCAGGTGGGCAGGCTCGGCACAGCAGCTCTGCCGCACGGAGCCCGCGCTCCACACCTCGATGTTGGCCGTGAGCCTGGCAGTTCTAGCCTCCGAGGACGAGCTTGCTGGGACGAGTGGCGCCGGCGGCGGCGGATGGTCAGGCTTATCCTGGATGCGGGCCGAGAGCATCCGAGCGTATGGGCGGGCCCTGCAGCTGGAGTCTGCGGCGCTGCGCTCGCCAGCGAGGGGCAGGAGCGATGCGGCGCTGCTGGCTTGCAGGTTCATGACGACTTTCGAGATGTTGTTTGGAGGGGATGATGGCGATCGGCTGGCGCAGTGGCGGCACTGGTGGTCGCATAATATCGGGGCTCTAGCGATCATGGAGGCGAGGACACCTTGGAGCGCTGTGGACGGGCATGGTCATGAGATATTTTTGGACTTGCGGCTGGTCTGTGTGAGTAAGAAAGCTGGACATACTTTCCCTAAACTTGCTTCAACTTTTCTCTCTCTCGTGTGTGTGCGCGCGTGTGTGTTCGTTACTCACATCCCGCAGACAATAGGTGGCCTCACGTCGCGGAAGCGCAACATCATGAGGCATCCAGACTGGAAGACAATCCCGTGGCACAAGTGTTCCAAGGAACCCAGAGATGGTCTCATGGACGTCTTTGTCGAGATACCAGGTCTCCTGGAGGACATTGACCTTGCCATGGTGATGAGCGACGGCCGTGAAAAGTGTGCCCGGATCCAAGAGCTCATCGACGTATCTTGGGCGCACGACGCTGCGCTCCAGCGCTGGTACTCGGCTGAGCAGCCAGACCGGATCTATGCCAAGGATCTTGCCCGTATCTCAGCAGAGCAAGACCGCTTCATCGACGAGCTCCCGGATCTCCATACCCTGATGCTGTACTGGTGTGCCTGTCTCTACCTTTACAGCGCTTTACAAGTCCTCCTTCGGCAACACGATGTATTATCCCGCCGGCGAGGAGGAGGAGGAGGTGGAGGGGTGGACCAACAACCAGAACTCGCGCCAGTGAGGGTCACTGACCTCCAACAGTACCTCCTCAACATCTACAGAGTAATCCCCACGTTCTTCGACGACAAAGCCGGCAAGGTGAATCTGATCACCGTGGCGTTTCCGCTCGGCACGTTTCTGCAGTTCGGACTGGTGGTGGGTCTAGACCAGCGCTCTGACGAGTGGAGGGCTATGTATGCGTTGGCCTCGAAGCCGCAGTTCAAGGCTGTCATGAGCTTCCTGGGTAGCATCCAGCGACAGCCTACGTTCCGTGTCGGGAAGCCGGCTGATAATTTCGAGACACGAGCGAAGCAGTGGGCTGGATGGTAGAGCAGAGCAGGTAGGCAGGCAACCAGGAGGGAGGAAGACAACAGAGATCTGACGAGCGGGGTAAACTTGGTGGTAAACACGTGGATATAAGGGTGCTTACTTGGCTGGGGCCATGGAGACGTGCGTGTCGGGGCCCTGGCAGTTGATCCTCTTTGTCGTTGCAGAATCCAACTTCGCGCGGGCGTCTACTGTGTGGTGGCGACGTGGTCCCACTCCCATACACCGTGGAAGTTCAAGTTTGGGCCTTGTGACGATTGACTGCAGACAAAAGGTGAGAGTAACATGTGGTGATAGCTCTAATATTCAGTAAACAGGCAGAGAGCCCTGTCTTCAAGCCTAAAGATCATACTCAGGTGTTGGATGGTGAAGATCTCGGCTGTCTGTGTATACACCTTGATTGTCGCAGTACAAGACCTCAGGTCAAGGCACAAACAACAGTGTCTTGAGTAGTTTCACCCTCGGATCCCAGAGTTTCTCTTGGAGCAGACGACCCACCAACGCACGTGTCTACAGAGTATAGCCTTCACCTCGACTTGATCTTTGTCCAGCCGCTCGTGCCGGATCCTCTCGCATTCTCTTGGATGGGCGGGTCATCCAGGTCCAGCCTAGCAAAGTCCTCGGCCGTCGACTCGGCCATAGTTTTAGCAGTAGAGGCTGACATGACGCTCTCAACACCGTAAAGTCGTCGATCTGGCTCCCCATCTCCTGGGGGCTTCCGTCCCCCCTGCACGCCATCTCCCATAGGTTCCTCTGGGATCCAGGCCTCGTCTTCGAGCATCTCCCAGTCCAGCCCTTCGGCGTCGTTGAGCATTTTTTTCTTGAGGCGATCCGCCACCTTGACCGGATTGGGGAGTTTGAAGGTCCTGAGAAACTCATTGCCTATTGCACTACCTAAAAAGGTATGTGCCGTTCCGTGAGACCAGCGGCCCATCATGGGCTTCAAGTTGCCTCCTCCGAACTGGTCGGTAGGTAATTCAGGAGGGGCCTCCGTCTCATCAGGCGTCTGCGCTAACCGCAGCGCAGGATTGTTGGTCAGTTGATTCCCGATCAGGAGGTTGTACAAGTTGCGACCCATGTTGCAGACATCTTCGTAGGATGTCCTGTCTCCTATGGGCACACCTTGTGTGCAACAAGCCCACGCAATGTTGTAGGCCAGTAGTACCACCCCCTCGATGAACAACGAGTATGTCGACGGGTTCTCTCTCGCCAGGATCGACAGCGACTTATCGAGAAAAAGAGGTCGAGGCCGTGGCGTATGCTTCGGGCTTGGGTCCTGCGGTCCGGTTGGAGGTATGGCGACGGTCCCGGGAAAGGGTACCTCCCCATGACGATACGAAGACGCTAAAGAGAGGACCGTCGGTCTAGGATAGTCGGCATGAGGCAGTGTGATTTCTGCTGGCAGGCGGATAGCTAGATAGTGTGAAGCCAGCGATAATATGTGGGCAATGTGGGCAAGTGAGGTCGTGATGGCCTCCGGGGGTGCATCTGGATCCAGTTAGCATACGTCCAGGAGAGAACGCCAGGGGGGGAGGAGGAGGATGTGTCTTACTGATCATTGCAGGAAGCTCCAGAATCTCGATCCCACCGAGCTCGTATCTGTTGCTCTTCTTGATGCGGCGGAGGCCATACACCCGTGCGGCCTCCATACACAAGAAACCCCTAGTGGCAGTCGTACTCTCAAATATCCTATGCCACCTGTAATTGGTCGCGTGGATGGCCCTCTGGGTGTCCTGGAGCTGCTTTTCGCGGCGTTCGGTGACATTCTCTGAAGCCGCAGCGAGATCTGCCTTCCTGGCGGCTACTCTCTTCCTGCGCTCATCAATCTCCTTCCTCGCGCCCTCGACCTCGGCGCGCAGCTTGTCGGCCTGTGCGATGATCTGGCTGGTCCTGTCTGCCGCCTTTACTTCTTCGGCCCTCCTCTTCTCGAGCTGATAGGCTATCCCAGGCCCATCAGACGGTGAAATATGGGTTGTCTGGGACAGAAAAGCATTGAGTCTCTCCTCGAGAACCTCATTTTCGATCAAAGCCCTGGTGTGGGCGACACGCCCTTCGTACAGGCGATTCCTCGCATCGACAGCGCAGAGGAAGGGAAGCTTCTGCGGATGGTGCGATCGATGACAGATGTCGCAGTTCATCTTTGCCCAGCTGAGCGCTCACGGGCGCTTGGTGGTCTTGCCTGTCGCCGTCTCACCCTCCCGGATGTTCAAGCGGAAGGTTGGTCGGACCAGATCACCAAGTGGCCTCCTATCACACTAAGGACGTCCGTCGCTCATCCGTGAAGTCGAGATACCGTTGCGGTTGATTCTGTAAAAACATGTATGCAGCGTAGATGCGAAGGCAACCACTGACCACCTATGTCGTCGTTGTCGTCGATGTTGAGGCTTAGTCAATCGGCTCGAGCAGCAGGATTAGGTAATGCAGAGCATCTGCACAGGTCGCTTCAGTCGCCGTCAGGCGGCCATGGTCAGCAGGCAAGCAGGATCCACTGCTGGAGGATCCCATGAATCCCTACCGCCCTTAAGCGCCGAGGCGCCGAGGTGCCGAGATCTACTAGGGTGTACCCTGTCGGCTTTCTTATCGTTTTCACTATCGCACCTGCTGCCCTGAACATTGGATTCCTATCACGTCTCCAAAGATTCAAGGAAGAAGCAAGTCAGACGAAGAGAAATCCCATCTTATTCACCTAACTTCATGCGATCGGTCTAGACGTCGTCAACAACTCCGTCCCAAACTTCCTCTTTGCCCTCCTCACCTCCCTGACTTGCAGTGCAAAGGAATCGAGCGTCAAGTCTGGCTATCGACATACTGTACGAAAAGACATACGGGTCTAGAGAGCTTTCATTGATAGGAAGGAGATTATTGCAAATACAGGAGACGACCCGCCTGTGCGACAGGAAGAGGAGCATAGTACCGCCACCCTAGGAGGACAAAGGCCCAGAGTAAACGACTGCGCTTGAAGGCAATCTAGCCGCGCAAGCTGTACCACACCGACGCCCAAAACACACACCACCTCACCAGTTGACAGCAAAGGGGGTCAGAATGGACGACAACAGGTCTACAACACCACCCCTACCGCCTCCAGACTCCCCAGGTACCCTGCTGCAAGAATCCCCTCCTCGCTCCGGACCCAGGTCGACGGGCCTGAACCGAGAAGACCCAGTGGACCCAATAGAGTCCGTGGAGGTCGATGCCGTTGTGTCCAAGATGGAGTCGGATCGTCATAGCAAACTACCGCGGCCTCTCGATAGCAAGACGCCTGAGCCGCTCCGCCGCCTTCGCAACAGTCACCAGCCGAACGGACGAGGCCATACAGCCAGTCTCGCCCACGCTCCTCATCTTGCGCGGGAAAGGCCATCTACTCCAAGCACCCCAGGAAACCTGAACCCGTTCGATTGGGATGATCTTGAAGCCAGGTTTGACAGGGCCCTGGCAGGCGCCAACGAGCACGAGGCCGGGCTGACGGCTGACTTCGAAGCTCTCGTAAAGGTACCTTGACCACGTAACCCCCTTTTCCTCTGCAGGCCAGGATTCGGTAGGCTGGCTAATCACGAGATTGCTCAGTACTTCAATACCTGGGCTTCCGCTGCGTCTGCGCATGACAACCAACGTGCAGCCAAACGGCTACAAACCCGATCCTACTTTGTGAAGCTCAAGGAGGCCGATCTAGACTCGAAGAGGCAAAATTGTGAGTCCGAGGTCCACTCTACACAAATGTTGCCGGGTGTGGCTAACGTTGCGGGCACACTTCAGACGAACAGGTCGTACAGGCATTCCAAAATGCGATGCTGTTGCTCAACCAGGCGCAGACTTAATTTGACTAGAGCCACCATCAGGAGAGGCGCAGGGGGGTCAGATGCCACACCGGGCTGCACGAAGATGCATTACCATGCAGATCGAAGATTCCACTGTCCGGCGGGTTTGTCGGATTTATACTTGGTATTATTAACATTGCTTGCACGTTGTCCTAACCACACGCCAGTTAGTACCACTTGGGATTTTAGGAAGAGACGCTTAAGTACATAGTTGATGCATAGTCGGTACTTTAAAATCTGATCTGCTCTCCGGTTGTATGTGCTTATCCCCAGGAGAATCTGTGTAGATTTTATATCCTTCTTTCCTACAAATCACTTATATGATATTAATTTGGTCCTCATTATCGACTGGTCTTTCAAGGCACTGGCTGTCTTTTTGACCAAGGCGCCAGCGCTCGAACCCTAACCCCTGCCTCTCTTGGCCGTCCGTCCTCGACCCTTTTCTTTCCGTCCCACACCTCCCACTATGGACGCGACGGCGCCGCCATCACCATTTGCCTCTATGCCAGCGGCGCCCGCGCTCGCACCGCTCTTGACAAATGCGAACCTCCCAGAGTCTGTCCGTGAGGCACTCATACGCAAGACGCAAAACGACGCAGCCGCCCGCTTCTTGGTAGACCGCGTACTTCACAACACCGCCACAGTGGGAGACAACTTTCGTTTCTTGATACTTCTCAACCAGATCACGCTCGAAGAATTCCGGCGGACGCAACCAGAGGAGCCGCGCAAGTCCCGCCGCCCGCGCACACGATGCCGCAACTAGAAGGGCGCTCTGCAGGGGCCGTTTGTGTCCCGCAAATCATGGAGGTATGTAACACTGCTTGGTTGCCTATCTGGAACACGGCAGCCTTCCAGACTCTACACGCCCAAAATACTGACAGGCTTTCCCATGTCGGCAGGCAGATCTATCCTCATTCCACGAAACGCACTTTGGCGACACCGCGCTCGCGGCATTCGCCAGGGACTTTCTCACCCCCCGCACTACGCCGCACGAGGACTTTCCCCGCATCGACGGCGATGAATACCTTCAGGATGAGCAAGAAGACGACGATGGCCTAGGTTACTACCCGGACGGGGTCAAGCGCACCCTCACAGACGAGCAGATTGCCATTTTCCGACACTCTGAGCTGCAGGCCCTGCAGAGAACCCAAGAGCAAGGTCAGGCCCAGCGCAGGCGCAACAGCTCGTCCCCAATACCTATGGATCTCGATGTTGAGAGTGCTGAGGATGGAGAGCTACAGGAGGACGAGTGCATACAACGGGTGGTCGCCACCAAGAAGAAAAAGAAGAACAAGAAGAAGAAGCGCGGCAGTGGGAACAGCAACAAGAAGCAATGGGAGCCAGACCCTGAACGTCGCAAGAGGACATGGGATGTCGTGGAGACGGGACTAGATGCCCTGGCTTACGACGATGCAGGCCAATCCGGTCCAGCATCTGAACATGTGGCTCAACGTCGAAGGGTTACTTATGCTGATGATGATGATGACGATGACGGATAATTTCATCTTGATGGGCCAAGAACTCCATCGCCTGACTATACAAAGTTGAGCACTGCCAAGTTGCCCGGCCCCAGCACTGTGCTGTGAGTACCTCCGATGCGCTCATGACCTCCCATCTTTATCCTGATGAAAACCTTTCGTATCGTCATCCTTAGTCGGAAGTCCAACGGGTTGTTGACCTGTGTGCATGCGGCCTAGCCGCTATGGCCTAGTCACACCGCGAAGGATCATGTCGAGCAATAATCTTCTCTCTGAAATTTTGAACCCCTCCAGCCCTACCAACATCCCCTATTCCGTCTACTGCCAACTTGCAGGCTGACCACCATTACAGTCCCGTCAAATTTTTGCCAGGATCGGCCAATGCACAGAGCCTCGGGGAACTGGTCCATATTCAGACACATGATTATCAGTAGGCAGCAGGATTCGGAACCTGGTCATACGATTAGAAATGATCAACACCGGGCAACAAGCCTCTTTAGACGGTAGGCTTCGTAATGCCAGACTTGAAGCTGCGGGCAATATTCACTATACGCTACAGATTGCCTTCCCTATTGAGGGGGGGGGAAAAAAAACCAGAAAAAAAAAGGGAGGGCCGGGCGTTTTACCCGCCCACCATTTCTCACCCAACAAGCATATGCAGATGATCCTTCAAACCTTCCTGGTTCTGACAAAACGTACAGGCCTCTTTTGATGACCGTGCAGCATGCTCGGTTAAACACACACCCGCCCAGGCGATAATGCTCACTGGCTGGCACATGGCATTTGGCGACATCTCCTGCCGAAGACTGCAAGCCACTTGCCGGGAGGGTGGTTTGTTGCTCATAGCAAGGCAGCATAGTTAGTTTCAATAAGAATTGTATCCACGAGAGCAATATAATTTGCCCCTCAGTGTTCCAAGACTCTCCTGTTAGGCCAGACACATTATGCTAATTTTGGCACAAAGACACACTGGTCACACAAAAGTTGTGCCATTGATTCTGAGGACTGCACTGCATCGAGTCTACGCAGCAGATCAAGGACCTTCCGTTGACACACAGTCCTGAGTCTGGAATAATCCATCCCTTCTCCTGTACTCGTCGTCGGGACCGTAACCTCCTGAGCGGTGTGAGAACTGCCGAAGATCAAAGTTGTCTGAGAGCTACATTGTCCAACATCAGTCGCCCATGTGTCTCAGTCAACAAGCGAAGACTTCATTGGGTGAACATGAAACCCGAACCCTAAAATCCAGGCCCCACCCCCAGGCCTGTGCCTGCCCACCTGCTTCCATAGTACATCCCTGTTTTTGGCGCTAGCGCGTCGAGATAACGACACCCCCACCTTGATTCTGCGTCGCAGCCTCCAAACTCTCGAGGTCACCTCTAAACGGTTCATCCGGACAGGAGACCATTCTTCAACCCACCACACCTCTTTTCATCATCGTATTCAAGAGGGTCTGGAGGCGCGCTTGCTCACCTCCTCCTCCTCCTCCTCCTCCTCGGCGCCCAACGGATCGCCAGCAAAGATGGCGCGGGTGTACGCGGACGTCAACCAGAACATGCCTCGGGCATACTGGGACTACGACAGCGTCAACATCAGTGCGTCCTCCTCATCCACGCTGGTCACCATAGCGCCAGCTCGTGATCATCTCCAAGTCGTGATAGGGCTGACTTACTCTCTTCTGATACAGGCTGGGGCATGCTGGAGAACTACGAGGTGGTTCGCAAGATCGGTTCGTGCCACCATCCCACCCCCAACCCCCCCCCTCCTTCCCACTCACCACCCCCGCGCTTTCGAGATACACGAAAGAGAAAATATACAACAGCAGACATCTGACTCGGAACTATGTGTTCCCCCCTCCCCCCCAACAGGCCGCGGAAAATACTCCGAGGTGTTCGAGGGCATCAACGTCGTCAACTACCAAAAGTGTGTCATCAAGGTGCTGAAGCCCGTCAAGAAGAAGAAGATCAAACGCGAGATCAAGATTCTTCAGAATCTGGCTGGAGGACCGAACATTGTGGCACTGTTGGACGTGGTTAGGGACTCGCAGGTGATTACAACTCCCTCTGGCGGCTTCCGCTTCGTCCTCCGCCCCGATACCCTCTACGACCACCTCGAGGAGGAGCAGGGCTGGGGCAACATCCAGACCCCGGACTAGAATCCCGTTTCTGATGGTGATATCCTACAGAGTAAGACGCCGTCGCTGATCTTCGAATACGTCAACAACACCGACTTTCGCAGTCTCTACCCCAAGTTCAACGACTTCGACGTCCGCTTCTACATCTCCGAGCTCCTCAAGGCGCTGGACTACTGCCACAGCAAGGGCATCATGCACAGAGATGTAAAGCCTCATAACGTTATGATCGATCATGAGAACAGAAAGGTGGCCTTCCTCTTCCCCCCAAAATCTTTCTTCCTGGGGTGGGGGATGTCTACTGACTCTCCCTTTTAGCTGCGCTTGATTGACTGGGGTCTGGCCGAATTCTATCACCCGGGAACCGAATATAACGTCCGTGTTGCGTCCCGGTACTTCAAAGGGCCCGAGCTGCTTGTAGACTTCCAGGAGTATGACTACAGCCTTGACATGTGGAGTCTTGGCGCCATGTTTGCCTCTATGATCTTTAGAAAGGAGCCTTTCTTCCATGGCAATTCCAACTCGGACCAGCTCGTCAAGATCGCAAAGGTTCTCGGCACGGACGAGCTTTTTGACTATCTCGACAAGTACGAGATCGAGCTCGACGCCCAGTACGACGACATCCTCGGCCGCTTCCAGAAGAAGCCATGGCACAGCTTCGTCAATGCCGACAACCAGCGCTTCGTCAGCAATGAGGCCATCGACTTCCTCGACAAGCTGCTGCGCTACGACCACCAGGTATGTCCTCCCACCGTATTCACTTGTATACATGTGGGTTACTCATAGATATGACAGGAGCGGTTGACGGCCAAGGAAGCCATGGCTCACCCCTACTTTAACCCCATCCGCGATGAAGCCAACCTCCAGGCATACCTGAACGGCGCCCCTGGTGTTGTCAACTAAGCAGTCGTTGCAAGCATACAAAACTCAAATGGTGTAAATCACCATAGGATCTGCCTACTTAGGCCATACCCAATGACCTCGCGACTTCTGAAGATACCCGAGGACACCGTCTTCTTCTGATAGCAAATCCAAAGCATGACACTCTCCCAAGTTTCGCCGTGACAACGGTGGCTAGACATGGGTGAAGGGATAGGATATCAGAAGGTTGGTGTGGCAAATGCGAGGGAGAAGAGGCGACCCAAGGGTATCAGAGCGGCCCCTCCAATTCCGTGCATCAACCTTAGAGGATGGAGGGATGAATGTTAGGCCTGCGGGACAAGCATGGATGCTCTCCGTCTGGCATGTGGACACTCTTGGCGTTTTTTTCTCGAGGTGCGGGAAATACAGTGTGTGATTTCTTTGCGTCTTTCGGCAGGATTTGGGAGTGGGCGGAACTTTGCATAATTGGTTTCGCGGTTGCGAATACGTGTTTTTCTCAGGCTCAGACTCTTATGACGATTAATATGACATTGCTCACTGATCATTCTCCTTTCTCTGTCTACGTCCGTGGAAAGGGAAAGAAAGAGAGAGAGAGAACTCATCCTGGGTACCGCTCCATACCGTAGTAGTTTGTGGCTTCGCCGGTCGAGGTCTCAGACGTGAAGACGATGCTTCTGGTGAATATCTATCTTGCCCTATATCATATAACCTTGGCGTGAAGGTGTTCTTGTGTGCTGCGTGACCGTGGATGAACCATTCTTGACAGCCGGTCCCTTTCCCAGCCAAGGCACCCCCTCCCCAACTTATTCTACATACAACCAAAACAAAAGTCCCTCTCGCAATTCCACCCATCCTCACCACATCTCCTCTTTGTGCCGCCAGGCGTCTGCACCACCGACCCTGCCGGACTTGCTGACCTGCCTGTGCCACCATTTGTTGCCTCGCTGCCTCGCCCCAACACACGGATGACACTCTGTGCAAGCTTCTTGGTTCTCCTTCCTCCCTCGCCCTTCCCCATCTTCTTCCTCGTGTCATCTCCCGTTGTTGCGCCCCTGACCGGTCCGCCCGGGGTGGTCCTGGCCGGGGTCCTGAACTTGTGTGATTTTGTCGAGTGGGGGCCTAGATCGAACAAGGCGCGCTTCGTCTTCTTCTTTTTGTTGTTGGACGCGGTCGAGGAGGAGAAGGAGGTCGAAAGACGGGGGAATAAGGGTCGGTGAACCAGGATGCGATGGTGGCCCGAGGGTGTGAAGTCGGACAGGTCGAAGGAGATCTCGTCTTCCTCGTCCTCGGCGTCGGACAGGAGCGAGATGAGGCTTGCTGTTGTGGCAGGGGTGCCGGTGGTCTGTTTGGACTTGGCTTGGGGTGTCGAAGGCTGTTGTTGTGCCGCCCGAGGTGCGTCTTTGCCGACGGGTTCTGGCCGTGGCTGCCCGGGTATGGTGTCGTCTACAGCGGACCCCGAACCGCCACCACTGAGCTTGGAGGAGCGGCGACGCCGCGGTGCACGGACTTGCGGCTCTGCTGCTGAGGACTGCTTTTGGACGTGCAACGTTTCTGAGGACCCTGATGTGTCCACCATTACTGCCGCTACGGGAGGTCCCTCTGGTTCTGCTAGTCGCCTCACGCTCCTCTTGGGCAACAGAGTCTCTTCGTCCGAGAACATGAAGTCCGGGTCCATCACGTTTCTGGTGAATTCGTCCTGCGGTGTCTTGCCTGGATCCTCGGCTTGGTTGCCCTGCCGATTCTCCAAGGTGGCTTGGTCGTGCCGGCTCATGGCCGTATCTTTGTGTATATCTTCGCTAGTCCGAACTGGTGACTCCGCAGTAGTTTCTTCGCAGACTCGAACAACCTTGTCGGCGACTTCTTTGGTGGCTCTCCGATTGACTGGTCTAGACGTTCCCTGACCAATCTGCTGCGTCATGCTGATATCCACGAAAAGCCGTTGTCCAGCTGGCTTCTTGATGCAAGCCCCTGTGACATCCAAAAATGATTCGAGGTCACTATCTTCCCATAATGTCTGATCGGCTGGCTTCTGCCGACACGCATTGCCATGATGGACAGACTCGATCTCGGTCTCAACATGATTCGCCTTCTCCGCCTGCGATGACTTTTCAGTACGTTCGTTTCGCCTTCTTCGTTTGCGATTTCGCGGAGACCTCACTACTCTTAGATTTGCGTGGTGCTGGCCCAAGGGAGATGGTTTCCCTAGTGATCTGACAGTTCGTGTCTTCCGAATCGAGGGTGGCGTATCGGGCATGTTCTCTATGACCTCCTTGATCAAGTCGTTGTGGCTGTTGTCGTTGTTGGGGCTGCTGTCGACCGCGGGGAACTTCTGTCTTATCAGAGGCGACTCCTTGGTCTTGAGCGGACTCCCGGAAGTGCCCAGCAGGTCATCCTCCTCGTCATCGGCATCTCGACTGCGTGGCCTTGTGAGAGATTTTCTCACGACCTTCCTAGGGGCCTGCTCGTGCTCGTGGCTATCCCTCAGGAACGCAGATTGTGGAAGCTCAGGGAGCTGCCAGTTCGGGTCGGCGCTCGGAAGAGGCCCGAAGCTTAATGGAGGGAATGGCCGAGATGGCCTCCCCACGTATGACATCCCATTCTCGAACAGCGAAGACAGCTGTGGAGGGCCTCGTGTTCCCATTTGTGGCCATTTGGATTCTGGTCCCTTCTCTGGCCCTTGCCATGGGTCCCTCGCCACTGCCATGGCATCTGAGTCTTGTTCTCTGTCCATGGACTTATCTGCCCTCTTGGGGTGACCCTGCTCCTCGTCGTCTGAAGAGTCGTCACCTGTCTCATCATGGCCGACTTCTGTAACCTCCAGCGACCGTAAGTGCCCGTTGTCTTCCACAATCTCACCCGTCATGATATCGATAACATCGCCGACGCCATCGAAATCCTTCTCGTACTTGGCGAAGATGCTTTCGAATCTGGACTTAAGCCTATTCGCAGCCCGGTCCCTCCCCTGCTGGAGTTGAGCATTGGGATCTCTCCTTCGATTGATCTCCTCTGGCTCAATAAACAGCTCATCGTCTTCATCCGTGTCATTCTGAACCACGGAGGTCTTCCTGCGTTTCACTGGTGGCTCCATCTTGGAGGCGTTGCCCAGACAAGACTGGTCGGTTGCGTTTACGAAATGGCGGCTTCGGGATAGGCCTGATGGAGACGCGTCAAAGAAGCTGCAGAACGCGCTGTAGGGCCCTCTGAAAGAACCCTTGTCACTGGGCCATAGGGCTGAATGGAGCCCCTGTGGGGAGCCCCAAACAAGAGGCAGGCAACCCCCCGTTAGCGCACTCGGCCTCTAATCACATTCCACATTCACCCTGTGCTGTCCGGCTGATACATTGACGTACGTCAGTCCCGTCAGTCATCAATGTCTCTCTCTCCATTCAAACGACAGCAAACGACGCTGAGCTCCAGGATCTGCTTGTCAACAACAATGCGCAACCTGTCCAGACTCCAGAGCCAATATGTACTGTCAGAAGTGTCGAACACCGCTCAAACTGGACAGTTCCCTTGAGGATCTGAACCCAGCAGCGTACGATCTGCTTGTTGGTGAGTTGCTTTCATCGCGATTCGCTCCCCGTTGTCTAACTCATTGCTTGCCTGCAGCAGCGTCGTCACAGCAGCCCACTTCGAGACCGAGGTCATCTAGACCTCTGAACCCTCAGGACCAAGCCCGAAAACATCTCTACGATCAAGTCTCAAAGAACGCCGGCCCAGCCATGTTTCGAAAGTCGGCGGGCGGTCCGCGCCCTGGCGAGGGACAACAGCAACGCGACAACCCGGGCATGTCATTCATATACCTCACAGAGTCACAAGTCGTCCCTCCGCCGCGGTCGCATAATCATGTGCCGCCCCAGCCAGCAGTCGAAGATGCTATACCCGACCCTGACGATACCAAATCACGAGAGATGGAGAGGATCACCAAGCTGCATGAGATCCTGTCTGCGCGGTCCGACATCGATCACCCTGTCTGTGTCGAGTGCACCGAGATGCTAGTCGAGGGCTTACAGAAGAAACTCGAAGCGGCAAACAGAGAAAGAGAGGCATACGTCCGCTACGTGAAACAGCTGCAGGCAGACGCACCCACGGAGGATGAGCTCAAGGCGTCGGAGGAGTCGCTGAAGACAACTAGGAAGAGCGAGGCCGAGGCTCTCGACCTTCTGAAGAAGCTAGAACAGGAGAAGGCACAGCTGGACGACCAGATCCTGAGGCTGGAGGACGAGTCGAAACAGCTCGATGCGGAGGAGGAGCAGTTCTGGAGGGAGAGGAATGCCTTCGCGACGAAGCTCACCGATTTCCAAAATGAGCGCGACAGCATCAACTCCAAATTTGACCACGATTCCCGACTGCTGGAGAAGCTCCAGCGGTCCAATGTCTACAATGACACCTTCTGCATCAGCTTCGATGGGTACTTTGCAACCATCAACTCGTTGCGGCTCGGTCGATTATCGAACAGACCTGTCGACTGGCCCGAGATCAACGCAGCTTGGGGACATGCGCTCTTGCTTCTCGTCACTGTTGCCGACAAACTCGACTACAAATTCGAAGGCTATGAGCCCGCCCCCATGGGCTCAACCTCAAAGATCATCCGCTCCGACCCCGTCTCACCCGCCTCCAGTCGTCTGGGAATCAGAAACGCCCCGCCACCCGCACCAAAGAAGCACGTCCTAGAACTCTACTCGTCTGGTGACATGCCCCTCGGCCTGACGTTCATGCACCGCAAGTTCGACAATGCCATGGTGGCCTTCCTAGAGCTGGTCCGGCAGCTCGGTGTGCTGGTCGAGAAGCGGAGCGCGATGAGCAGAGGCTCGACGCTGACACTGCCGTACAAGATCGAGGGCGACAAGATCGAGGACGTCAGTATCAAGCTTGGCCTTGCGCAAGACGACAGCTGGACGAGGGCCTGCAAGCTGACGCTGACCTGCTGCAAGTTCCTATTGGCTTGCTCAAGTAACCTGACTATTGAGAGGCTCGCCATTGACAACAATGGCAACGCGCCTTGACGCAAGCCTATGGTTTGGCTTTTAACAGAGGCATTCGGGAGACTGGGTGACAACATCGGCGTTAGGGGGAAACCATATACCACGGGCAGCATAGCGCATGAGTTTCAACTACTCTCTCTCTCTCTCTCTCTCTCTCTCTCTCTCTCCCCAGCCAAACGCAGAAATGTTCAGAAACCCAATCGGTCACGCGAGCGACAGTCCGGACGACTTGCCGGGGTGCTAGCTATCGCTCAAGATAATTTGTTAGAGTGGGGTTGATTTTCTATCATGTCAATAGGGCGCGCACTATCGCAGACGCCGTTGGCATGTTTTATCATGAGGTGGATGCTACGGCTCATCCTTGGACCGCCTTCGCAGCCTCAACCAAGAATGCCACCGTCTCCTCTGGCTTGCTCAGCATAGGACTGTGCCCACTCACAACCTCACGAAAGGTGACATCCGCTCCCTGCTCCTTGGCGTCATTGATCATCCACCGCTGCGCTTCCCCCGGCAACGCGTGGTCCTCAGCCGTCACGAGGAACCACACCGGCACGTCCTTCCACCCGGCATACACATGCTCGCCCCCCTCAAACAAGCTCTTCAGGCTGTGGCTCCGCAGCTGCGCGGTCCACGCCTTCGCTTCCTCCAGCGGCAGCACATCGTGGTAGAACAGCTCCGTCGGGTCAACGACCAGCACCGCGAACCCGCTCTCCTCGTCGGCGCGCCAAAACGGCGGCGGCTTCCCGCCCACGGCGTCCATGAAGCTCATGCCTGTGCGGTTGAACCCCGTCGCCATCATCGCCAGCCCCACCACTTTTCCCTCAGAAGGATCTTCGCCCGGGTGAGCGTTCGTGGGCATGCCCTTCAGGGCGGACGAGCCGACGTGGCCGCCGTAGGAGTGAACCACGACTATGACGTCGCGGCCTGCCTTGGTCTCAGAACGGATGGCCGCCTGCACGGCATCGAGGTCATTTAGGTAGGTGGCGGACGGGTCGCCAGCCGTGGAAGGGAGCGTCACGGCCACGGAGGCATAACCCTGTTGGGAGATGAGGGCGGTGACTTTGTCCCAGGTGCTCGGACCGTGCCAGGCGCCGGCGACGAAGACGAAGGTTGGCTTTGAGGACATTGTTGTGAGGGACGAGTGATGAAAGGGGAAAGGCTGGTGGAAGTGGCAATGCTGTGTCCTGAGAATTATGGTCTCATAACCATAGGCAGGTCTCACATTATATGTGCTCGACTTCAATGACTCAAATGAGCGCTACTCATCGTCTTTCTTGATTTCTCCCTCACCCGTGCCCATAGTCTCACCGGAAGGACTTGGGACTCAGTAAGTCCCGATAAATCCCGCTCCGAACGAGTATACAACATATGAAGTTATTATTGAACTCCAAATCACCATTCTGGTCATTTCTCTTAGCTGAGGAGGATGTGGATTTATTTCTTCCTCTTTTGGCTTAGAATACAGTACTGACTTTTGCTTTCATGCGAGCCACAGCGGCTCACGCATCGAGCCGTCTGACCCGGTTCAAGCCGATGTCTCAACGGGAACCGCGATTTTCCGGCCAGAAGTTCATATTCATGGGATATTTGGAAATTCCCTTATTGGGGCACGTGGATTGTTTTGATTTTTCTAGTCTATGCGGATTATCGTGACCCCACGTACTATTACCCTACTTAACCCCTATTTTGTCGGATGCCTGAGTGAGAATTACAAGACAGTACTCACGATGATTACGCGTCAGCGATGTTGTAGAGAAACCCAATAGCACTCCACAAAGCTCCCACCCCTTCGGAGAATCTCAAGCTCCCATCTTTCAGCTCCCTTACGTCACGCAGAATTTTGAAATCGGTTCCCTCGTCATTGCCGAAATTGTTCGGATAGGTTATCTGGGTTACAGGTCCCCCGTCCAAGATGCGTGCAAGTGTTGACTATTCCTGACCATGACATACCTAAGAAAAGCTCGCGGCATGAACATTACCCTTAGCAGGGGATATTATGCATCCTTGCGCTTCTATGGTTGGCATGTGCAGCAGCGACCTCGGGAGGGCCATCACGAGTTCGGACCTAAACCCACGCTTCGATGAGGTACTCAACTCGTCGTGCTGGGTTCTGCTAAATCTCACACTCAATACTCGAAGTAAGATGCAGCTGGGGCATTATCTGGAGCCCAGGCCTGGTGATCATAGTTCTTCAATACATGTGTCAGGTCTGTAGCCTGGTCAGTATATATGGCTGGCATTTTCAGCCGTAAATATGTAGACAAACAGCGGTGGTTTGTGGCTTATTACAAATGGCTCTCTGAAGGGCATTGGCCCTGATTAAACTTAGGCTTTGCTTCAGCCCGCAACTGTTACATTTACTGTGCTCGAGGAAATAGTTGAGAATGATTCGAGGTGCAGATAGCACTTAGGACAAGAGCTTTGTTGTGACCAGATGCCGCCAAAATCCACTATTCACTATATATTTTTTACTTGTGGGAATAGGAAGAAACAGTGATGTGTTCAGCATTTTACCAAGGCAATCACGAAGATCTACTGAGAAAGAGTGCACCTACTATGTATTGATTAATTCGTCTGGGACACTGGGCAGAAAGATGCAAGTCATAGATATGGTAAATTACAGTGCTCTTCTGTTACTTTTTCAAGTCATGCTAGCCTATGTTATTAATGTGATTCTGTGTCTTCCCACAAAGGCATGCTGCACATAATCACTTAGATATGTCCATCAAGATGCCATCTGAGGCTGTCATCAGTCAGTCATGGCCCATCATCTCACAAGTTCAAGTCATATAAAGTACAGTGACTAAGTAGGAATAATGAAAAGAGATTTAAACACATCTATAAAGCTTCAGAAGGCTGTCAACATAAAATCCCTTTGTCTTTCTGCCACCATCAAGCAGTTCAGCGCGAGCATCAAGACAACCAACTTCAGGAAATTTTCCTGCTTTCACAAGCCTAACATTAAGTACCTACCTAACAGTTGACCAAGGAGCCCTGGAAGTCAACAAGATGTCCAGAAACTCATCATTTGCACGGGATCCTTTCCCATTCCCTGAGGCCATCTACACCATGAAATGGATTCGAGCATCCCACATCGTCTTCGGCTCCCAGGAGCAGTATGAACAGATCAGTACATCAATGAACTGGCTCTGTCACCGTTGTATGGCCATCAATGTCAACATGCCTATTCAATGTCCATTTCAAATGGAAATATCAGGCGAGCCGGTATATCCCTCCCGGACCTCTGACAGTTCACTGCCCTGTCGGAGATGCGATCACCATGGTCCATGTTCAGACAATAACAACAGTTGCTGGGTGACTGTTCCTGGTGATGAGACAATACTAGAGATGCAAGCGGCTCGGTTGGCTCAGCTGATTGTGTACGGTGCAAGGGCCGTTGGGAGTGCCATCGGAAGGGTTGCAAGCCATTACATGACCTCCCGCCATTCGGGGAGCAGATCGGACAAAGTCGGCAGGTCTTCGTCTTCACGACACCACCACCGCTCATCACATCCTAAAACCTCAAGCCGAAGCTACCAGGCTGCTCCTCATGATCATCATCAGCGACGGTCGTCCAGCACCTCGTCTACCTCGACCCGACGTGGCCGCTATCCCAACCGTAGAGATACCGGTTCCAAGGACCAATACCAGGATGAAGCCTCGCAGCGGCAAGCTTCTACTCATACACAGTCCTTTCCAAGTACTGGAACAGTACAGTATTATGTACAAACGGCAACCTCGCCTCCCCAAGACGCCTCGGATCCATTGGTCGTCCACACGGAATCAAACGTCACTGAACGGGGCCGAGCGCGGACTCAATATGACAATGATCCACCAGGTCGAGTGCGACGCCCGCAATCCAGACCCTCCCATGTCTGTCCAGAGGGGCAAGGCATACTGTCGAGTAGTGAACGGTATAGAGAGTATGATGTCACAGAGAGGTCTGCCGTGTCCATCCCAAGTGGCTATCCTTACACGGTACGATTATCCTCTAGAATTTTCATTACCCCTTTAAGACAGGTCAACTATAGCTACAACTCCGACGCCTGGAAGTTCACAAGCTCACAATATGACAGGTCATGGTCTAACATATAGCGAAGATCGAGACGAGTCCGTTTCTCATGAGTCGTCTGGGCAGGGCGAGCGAGCATATCGGCAGGACGATCGCAATTATGGAACCTGGAGGGAGCCAAGCAGGCGCAGGCACGATGACTCGAATCGCCAACGATATTGTTCGTCATCATATGATCAGTTTTCGGGTGAGGCGAGCGGGCTGAGCTGGAAGAACACTTTTTCCTAAAACTCTTTTAGCAAGTTAGTAGAAAACTTTTGCAAGGGGTGTAGAGAGAGAGAGAGAACCGTTTCAGCCTTTTCATCGACGGTGAAAACAGGGTGGTTTAGGTTAGCACAGCTGATGGTGTAACTGAAACAAGAAGAAATCAACCTAATCGATGTCTTTGTTCCAACAAGTGGATTCCATTGGCAAAATGAAGTGTTCTGGCAGTGTTTCTGGCCCAGAAAGAAGAAGAAAAAGAAAAGAGAGGCCCAACTCGGTCGCTATTTTGCTCATTCTGCATGGAAGTAATCTATGGTTAAATTGCCAGCCCATCAATACACAAGAGGTATTTTCTATTTGAAATATTACTTAGGCAACAAGGTGAATATGTATCTTTAAATGACGCATGCCATAGAGTCATCGCAGTGAACACGAGATCACATATCACAGAGAAGGCTGTGGCAGCAACGAATGATGCGAAGAAGGCTTCAGATGGAATGAAATCGGTCGGAAAAAGAACACATTGCGGTAGATCAGCAAATCCAAGAGGAAACATCGTCAAAGAAACTATTTTCAAGATTTTGGGATAAGCAAGTAACTATGCTTATTGCAACAGCACCCTGAAGTATAAAGATATCTGGGCTAATTACACGGAACTTACGGATGCAGTGTACTATATAATCCAGCTTGCATTCAATGCTGACGCAACATGCAATTATCTCTAGCCCACATAATTATCCCAGCATTCGTCATGCGGCTCAAAATGGTTCTCTCAGTCTGATTCAAGGAAAGCATCTTGGGCTTGTAATTGTGCAGATTGAAATCCATGGATGTAAGACAAGACAAGCAGCACTCAGCACTAATCCCTCAAAAAGAGCATTGGGTTTGGTTTTGGGCCTCAATACATCAAGCCACAAAGTCATATGCCCAATGAGGCCCAAATATGATCATCGCTATCATCATAATAGTTGGGCGCAGCAGAGGTCTTTGTTATTGGTCGTCCTAGGTTACTGCCAAGGGCGACTCTGCCGCTGGTCCATCAGCAGCTTTGCCCGAATACTATACATACGCGTATGCGGCGGCTGACATGCGGCTCAAAGTGCTGAAAGCTACTGGCCTATAAATTGGTCATATCCATGTCCTCTTCTGACTCTGATTCCCTGGAATCATGTTTTCTCATCACATCCTTGCCTTCTCAGCTTGCCTCCTGGCTTGCAGCATACGTTCGCTCCCTCAACGATAGAAGCCTTTGCAAAAGCCTCTGTACGCGTAGACATTATCCAGCCTAAGAAAGAAGAAATAAAACAGGGGCAAGATTCATGAATCCATTCGAAGATCCGCGGAGAAAGAGTGATAGCTTTGGGAGCCAGCAGCATCATCATCATCATCACAAGCAACACCATCATGAACTAAAAGACGACCACAACAAATACCAAACAAACATCATCGACGTCACTCGTCGTGCGACAAACAATACAGGTCATTCAGGACCTGGACAGATGGGAAGAGAAAGCCAGCGCGGACGTGTTGCTCAATACGGGGCCTTGTTGCTGGTGGCCGGCATTGGCTTCGGAGCAGGAGTGTGTTATTCAGGCAGACGGAAGAAGAGAGACGGGCAGGGACATCATGAGCCTCAAATACATTACGATTATAAACACGACGGCCGATACGATGGTAGACAAAGGCCGGATGAGTACGGACAGCCTGGTGATCGAGAGATGTACAGAGACCAGAGTGTAGGGGTCACTGCCAATAGAAGTGGACGTTGGCAGGATCAGAAAGATGGGCACAATCACTGGCGCTGAAGTATCTACCCCTTTGAACAGTAATTAGTAGATCTATATGTTGTTCAGGATGGACTGGAATAATGTTTCTTTCGTACCCATTATTATCTTCGTGTGGCTGATGTCCAGCAATCATCATTCCAGTGAAAAATAGGAGGTAATATTCAGTAAAACTCCCTTCCCTCAAAGTATGACGTCCCCTTCCAGGCTTCCAAGCTTCGCAGGCCTAGGTCTTTCTTTCCTTTAGACCAGGAACAATCCGAAACAGCAGGTGCAACCTTGAAAACGGTGAGAATGCCCAACGCCCAACAAAACAAAACAAAACAATATAAGACAAGACAAAAGAAAGAAAAGAACTCGAAAACAGATCCCCTCCTACGTCCTTCCCGTTTCAGACTGATGTAAAATTGCTGATGTCCTGGGTCGCCTACTCAATCCGAGACGTACCCCGTCTTCCTGGCCAAAGCCTCCCTTCTCGCCTCCCAGTCCACCCTGCCACCACATTGGCGGCGCTTACGAGGGTTCTGAAAAGACTCTCCCTGCTCATTCTTCTTCTCTTCGTTCTTCTCCTCCCATACGTACTGCTTCTGCCTCTCTTCTTCCTCCATGTCTCTCTCCGCCTTCCGCTTGGCCGTGTCCTTCTCGGCCTTGTCAAGCCTCCGCCACTCCAGCTCTAGCTCCTCCTCGGCGGGTGTGGTCATCTCTGGCCCTTCTACTGCAGGCGACTGGCCGTTGAACCGCGACGACTCAGCCAGGCCGGTAGCTATGAAGTGAGCACCTACAAAGACGCTAAAGGTGTGCGGGACCTGAGCCTTTTGCTTGGGAGCCAGGTGCGGGTGTCTTCAGGGTATTAGAAACACTGGACTCGACTACCTGTGGTTCTTTTCCCTTAGATGATGACGCAGTCGAGAGTGCAGGCATGAAGTAAGGTCCCACAGCGATCTAGAAGGCCGCTGGGGCAGGAGTCGACACAGGCACGGGAACAGGAGCGAGAGCGGGAACAGGAACAGGCACCGCAAGTGGTTGGGACGGCACGGAGAACGCATGCAGAGGTACTTGAGCCTCGACAATCGTGTGATCAAAGGACTCGATCGTTGGGACGACCGGCGCCTGCGCAATCATGGATTCTTGGGTTAGACTAGTAGGTCCCTCAACCAGGCTTGCAATTGAGCCCAGAATTGGCAGAGATGGCGTGGGTATAACAAGAGCTAGCTGTGGGACGGATATATCTGTAACAGGGGCCAGCCGGGGCACCACAGCAGCAGGAATCTCGTATGAGTCGTCCAAGCTCAAAGATACCAGAGCAGGTACCACAGCATCAAGAGCCTCCTGAGGGCCTTGCAAGCTCAAAGAAGCCAGAGATGACACCAGGTAATCTATCTCCTGCGAGATGACGGGGCTAATAAGATCTAGAGATGGTGTTAGGGGAATAGGAGGTAACTGCCGTATAGCACTCGCACCCGGAGGAGCCAGAGCTAGTGCGACAAGTTCATCAGTCTCCTGTAAAGGAGACGCGAGGGAGGGAAACGGGAACGGAGATCAGTGCTGAGAGAGTGGGATCCAAATCCATAAGAACCACGGGAACTTCGGGAGCCCATTCCATATCTTCCGTAAGGGCCTCGACAGCATGATCCGGTGACATTAAGGGTACGAGTACCATAGAAGCCAGAGAGGGTAGGACAGAAACAACGGCCTGGTGGGTGGTGTCGGGAACGGCTGGAACAGGAGTGGACGCCGAGATGATTAGACCAGTGGAGGCCAGAGAGGAACCGAGTGGACCAGCAGCAGAACCTGACGCAGCCTCATATTCCACAGCCAGAGATGACTCGACAGAGAGCGGGATATCTATGGCGACAGATGGAGCCTCGAGTTGGGGAGCTGGCTACTGGTACGCCAGAGGTTTATAGGTCATGCCCCGGCGCGCTGCGAGTTCGGCGAGGGTCTTTGCAGGGGGAGGCTCAGGGGGGAACATGGAGGAGACAATTGGACATAGGTCCGAGAGACGGGCACGCCTCTCTGGGCACGGATAGAATCGAGGTGTCGCAAGAGCTTCCTCAAGGGCCATATACGACTTCAGCCAGGGGTGCTGCTCTTTGCAGAGATTGTACACTGGGATCATGTCTGTTCAGTGTGTGATCGTCACAGTGAAGCGAGACCAGCGTGGGTCCTTACCGTGCGTCACACGGCCATTATCTTCCAAGAACTCATTGGTCCTTGGCTGGTGCTCAATGAGCGGGCTGCTGAAATCGATGTAGGGCGTGGGCTGCTGGGCAGACTGCTGGCGGGGCGGCGGGGTATAGGATGTCGACGGCTTCAGCACCAAGAGTCCCTCTCTGAATGGATTCGGGTTCTTGCGCACGTCTTGTGTGCTCTCGATGACGCGTCTCTTGTACTCATAATTCCTGAGGGTGCCCTGGAGATCGATGTTCTCCTGCCGGTAGTGTTTCCAGGCTCCAAATTTGGCGCTCTCACAGGCTTTCATATAGTCGACATCGCCCATGGCCCTGTAAACACGCGGGTCCACCTGGCCCTTCAGCCAGCGAACGAACTGCCACTGCGATGGGACAAAGGGAATCGGGTGCTGCCAGGTGTCCATGCCCATGCATCCGGTGGTTGGGTACGGTTGTCTGGCCACGGGCGACCCCTGGCCGTGGCATTTCTTTCCAATGCCCTTTCCGGCCATGCGGATCTTCTCGATGAGATGGTTGTTGGCATCGTCCCACTCGGCGATCTGCGCTCCCATCTCCTTGATCCTCCAGGCTGCCTCGCCCTTCTCTTCCTCGAGAGCCTTGAGACGCGCCAGGATGTTCTTCTCGAGGTGCAGGGGGGGGAAGTGTTGGAAGGCGAGCTGCCCGGTGATCATCTGGAAGACCGTGTAGAAGCCCGAGTAGAAGATGAAGAGGATGAGGCGGACTAAGAGGAAGGTGACGCTGACGATGTAGGAGAGAATGGTGAAGATGATCGCCACCATGAGACCGAGGGAACGAAAGACGAGGTTGAGACGGGTGGAAGAGACGAAGATGAACCAAACAAGGAAGATGGCTATGCCAATGGCCGTGCCAGAGCCCAGCCAGTCAGGAATGATCGCCATATTGGCGGTTCGTGGTGGGAGAACTTTGGTGATGAGGTTAGTAAGAAGGAGGGCAAAACGGAGTGGCGGTCAGATGTGGAAAAATGGTAACAACCAAACAAAATCGAGGTTATGTGGATGGAATCAGGAAATGGCACTCAGAAGATAAAATGGATATGAAGTTCTGGTTCTGTACTTGTTCAAATTGGTTATTGTCTGAAGGAGAGAGGAAAGGAGAAGACAAAAAAAGTCTGGATACATCTTTGGCAGCAGTGAAGTTATATACTCGAACATCGCAGAACAACAGGTGAATGTATGGAAACTAGAAGCCAACAGACCCTATGGCGCATAATTCACAGGCACGTCGATAGAAAAAGAAAAAATTTCAACAGTACCGTTGTTCATTGATTCAATTGTGTGGATCGATAAGAGAGACGGGGGTGAATGGCCCTAAACTTCAGAAACAACGCTCATACACAAGATGATTTCATTCACTTCTGCATTTCAGCACTTTTACCTTCATGCTATCAGTCAATCAATTTGGATTGAAGAAAATATACTTCTAGAAAAGGCAAGGGAGAACAAAGAAAGAAAAAACATTTGCAAGTGAATATCATTCATTTCTACATTCTGACCGACTCCTTGCGCTGACAATAGTGCCTGATGCCCATGAGACTTTTAAGTGAAGTATTAAGCCTACTGCTGATAATCACACTGAACGCCTTTGAGAGTATAACATACGAAAGAGACAAGAGGTGAGGAAGAGTCGAAGGATTAATTCAACTTGAGTACGCGTCAATGCTAGTGTCCTATACTAGCCTTCGTCCATCAATCATAACGAGAGAAAAAAATTAAATGCGGTTCTCCTCAGGTTTCTCCTATTTCTTTCCCCGCGCCAACAACTTGCCACGCAAGTCCGATACTACATCACACCACAAGTCCGTCTGCTTCTCGTTACGAGCATGAATGCGATCGCCCACCCTATTTGCGAGGAACTCGGCCAACTTGGTCGCGTTGAACTGCTCGCCATAAATCACTCCCGCCTGCGCCGACACTCTAAGCTCAAGACCCTCAGGTCCTGTCGAGCTATGTATTCCGAGGACAATTTCGACCTTCGTCTGCAGAGCAGCCAAGAGCAAGGAAGTTTTGATGGCAATGGACGCATCTGACACGCGAGTGACCAAGGTAGGACATGCGAGGTTGAGCTGATACACCTGATTGGCTAGGGTGTTGGCGCAATCCCAGGCTGCGCTAACCACTTTGAGCATGCGGCTCAGCCTTGTGTGAGACTGCGGTAGTCCTCGAATGTGATCGCGGATGCACTGCAGGCAAAACTCGATCTCTGGTGTTGGTTGTCGAGAACTTTGCTCTCGAGTCGTTGCAACGTACCAGAGGTCGATGCGGGAGTTCTGCTGTCCTGGATGGAAAGAGGCAACGTCGAGCACAAGCTCGATCTCCCGCCGATAGGTCATCGACACGGCGGTGCCCTGGACGCCCGTAATAGCCCAACCGTGTTGCTTTTCAATCGCCTTCACCCTGGCCTTTAGGGCACCGATCTCGCCGGAGCTCCAACCACGACAGTCCTGGCGGATCTTTTCGGCTTCTTTGATGTCCGAGTTGCAGCTTCGTTTCTGCTCAGTAAGTTGGGCGATGCTGCGCTCGGTTTCCTGGAGCTGTTCCTGGAGCTGTGCAATCTCCCGCGTCTTTGCCTCGATGTGCTCTTCAGCTGCGACGAGATCGGAACGGGCAGCTTCCAGTTCTTGAGGGTCGCAGTCTTCCAGCTCGCTGGCGACAGCCTCGAGATTCTCACACTCCCGGCTCATTGCCTCAGACTGCTTTATCAAAGCCGGCAGAACAGAGGAGAGCAGCTTCTGCTGCTTATCAAAAAACTTCTCGTCCATTGTCATGCCTTCGGTCGTCTTGATCAGACCCTCCTTCAGACCGTCCTGTAGCTTCATGCGCCATTCATACCACATGGCCTTGCTCAGGAGCCGAGCGTGAGTCTTGACATTCTTGAACTGGTTGTCCATCAACGTTTTGAACTCGGGTGACGCCGAAATGTACTCCTTGAAGAGGGGTGGGTTTTCTTCAAATGTCTCCGTCTCGATCTCATGAACGATACGGCGACCCTCAGAGATGTACTTCTTCAGTTCGCGGCAGGAATGTTGGTACAGCTCGAGCATCGGCACTGTACACGCTCCTGCAACAACGCACTTCTCTAGAGAAATGTCTTCCTTGCCATCAGCCGACATGCTGTCTTTCCGCGCCGAGGGCATCACCGTATTCCTCCGCTTAGTGGTTGTGAGTTCCATGAAACGGATGCTGGTCATGTTGAGGAAGTCTTGTAAGTGGAGCCTGTCTTCGCCATCGCTTGGTTGCAACTCAGCGAGGTTTGTAGATGGCGTTGCGTTGAAGTTGATGGTGGTCGAAGGCTGGTCGTCGACAACATTCCTGAAGCGCCCTTGGTCCTTCGGTGTCGTGACATTGGCGCTCTTTTGAGGAGACGGTCTTGTCGTAGGGGTGACACGGTCGTCGACATCGTCCAATCGGCTGACCGTGGCTCGAGATCCCGTCGTCTCAGCTTTTGATGGGGGCTGCTGCAGTCGGATATTCTTGACTGGGCTACCCTGAAGCCCCTTAAGCCTCTTTATGCCATCCTGCTCTTCAGCGTCGCTGTCATTATCTAGCTCCGACGGACGCTTTCCGAGAAGACCCCGAGCACTGCCGACATGCAGACTCTTGCGGCCTTTGAGAGGGTTCTTCTTTGGAGACAGTCCCGAGATCAGCTCTTTCAGATTCAGGGTAGCCTCGTGGTCGTCTGACCCGCCATCCGCCTCCTTCTCCATACTGCGTCGGCCACTCTCACGATCTTGATCGTCACGGCGCTCTCGGTCGATTTCCTCCTCCAGTACCTTTGGATCTTCAAAAGCAACTATCTTCCTCTGCCCGGGAAGCGTTATTGGGCTGAAAGCAGCAGCACTCTCGCCAATGGAACCGCGGCGGTCGAATATTTCCGTGATCCGAGGGGAGCCAATTCCATTCCGATCAATACCAACACCTGAAAGCCTAGGTCTCTGGGGAGTGAGCACCACGAGTGGAAGCGTTGAGTCTCGCTGAAAGAGACTGTTCGACAGCTTCGTGGACGATCTGAACGATGAATTCGGGGTTGCCTTTGCTTGCGGCGACGGACCTCGAGCAGGCAGGATCTTTGTCTGGGGTGAAGAAGTGCGGCTCGTGCTTCGCGCCGGGCTGTGAGACGGAGACGCGGGACCTTGGGAGCGTGTCTTTCGTTGAGATAGCGGTGTCGTACTAGTACTCTTTGGAGGGGACTTGGGTGCCGTCGGGAACAAGAGCCCACTGCTTCGCCGGAGACCCTTGCCATGAAACGCCGACATACCCGGAGATTGCTGTGAGCCTTGGCTGGTACTAGACAGTAACTGTTTCTGCGAGGCATTCATCGGAGCTAATTCAGGCGCGTCTGTTGTCTCAGGCTGGTCAACTTCCTGCTCCATAAGCTGTTTCGCTACCGCCCTGCTCTCAGGCGTCGGTTGAGATTGGAGAATGCCGCCGACAGCTGCGGTGATGTCCATTCCAACAGTGTCGTCGCCATCAACATTTTCCTCGGCATTCGCGTTGCTGTTGGGTAGGATCCGGCCCATATCACCCATGTCTAAGGTCATATCCATAGGCGCGTCATCATCAGCTGGATCCTTGACTGGCGAGGAGCTCTGTTGGAAGGAACCTTGCAAATGCTTGTTCTTAGCAGCCAGCACACGCCCCATCACAGTAGTCAGTTCCATTGACATCTCCTCATCGCTCTGGTGACCCGAGTCGGCGTCCGACGCTGGTTCTCGCTGAATGGTGCCGACTGCTGTGGTGAGCTCCATCGTTTGTTCCTCTTGCACAGGTTCGTCATCATTTGGTAAGATGCCACCATAAGCATTGGTTACATCCATTGACATGTCGCCAACGGGTGAAGACAGCAAGTTGGGGTCGATGATGCCGCCAACAGCACTTGTCATGTCCATGTCCATGCCCATTTCAGTCCCATCGATATCTTCTTTCAGGGGACTTGACTTGAGAGGACTTGATGACGGGAAGCTGTTGTCCGATCGGGGCTCCTCTTGTGAGACTGCTGCTTGTTGCTGCTGCTGGCGCTGTCTTGCGTTTTTCCCCCAGCCCACGAAACCCGGAATGACCTCCTCGCCTTCGTCTGGCTCTCGCGCCTGGTTGACAGCTCGCCGGGCAGCCTCTCTCAATGCTCCGTCCAAGCTTGACGTGGTCTCTCCGTCATCGGCCCCGTACCTGGTTGAAGCCAGAGATACAGATGTCATCTCCTCCGCCTCCACAGTCACCATCGTCCCATCGCTGTCGAAGTCGCTATCAGAGTTGGAGGCCTCCGTCTGTACTTCCGCAACATCATCACCTTCGTCCGAGTCAGAGTCGTAGATGGTCGAGGCCATGGTGTCATCACCATGACCACCACCAAAATCACTCTCAGAAGCCACGCCAGAACTCCTCCTGCGATTCTTCTGATGCAGGCGACGCTGGTCTTCTGGCGACTCGGCAACGGTCTCTTCAACCTGCTCGGGAGGCGTAGAAGGCGGGTCGGTCGCACCTCCACCGTCATTCTCCGCCGCCCGTGGAGCTGGAGATTGTGCGGCAACGGATGATGCTCTGCGCGTGGATTCTGTGGATGTGGTCGAGTCCTGCATGTATTCGACTTCGTGGAATGTATGAAGGGTAGCCTCGGCCGCAAATGACACACGACGGTTCGCAAGGGACTTCCGACGGGCCTCCCTCCGGTCTTGGATCTCCTTATCCAATGCAACCCTCTCACGCTCCTCCCGATCTCGCGCCGCAGCCTGTTGTTCCTCCTCAGTCCGCAGCGCAATCTTGGTGCCGGATGTACCACCGTCATCACTGTTCCCTTGATTTGTTGCGCTGTCGGAACCTGAAGCGCTGGCGGCTTTGGTGGCTTTGGCGGCTTTGGATTTGAATGACGGTATCTCCGGTAGAGGCATGGTCGGCTTGAGAATTGATCGTGGTGGTGGTCGAGCAGGCCCCGCAAGTGACTATTGTCGGGTCAGGCACTGTTAACATTTGGAGCAAGTATATGGTGACAGTACCACTCGACGGTTCCCTGAACCTGCCTTCAGAGCATCCAATCCTCCTGGACCCATGCTCTTGCTGCGCGACTTGGCCTTCTTTCTGTTCTCCGCCAGTGTTGGGCCCGCGCCCAGATCAGCAGTCGCATTGTCCTTGTCCACAGCGCTCAGTGACTTGCGCGTGCGGCGCGTTGTCGGTAGAGTAGTGTCGCCAGCCATGATTTGAGTGACTTCGTTATAGGTAGGTGGTAGTGGCACGCCGAGCAACAGTAACAGGCTGCTCGAGCATGACCGCGTTGTAAATGGAACTGGCTGTTGGCATCTGCAAGTTGGGTTGGGTTCGGGTTGCCGGGTCATAAGAGAGTAAACATTTGGAGCGTCAAGCGCGTCTGCCCAGAGACAGGGGGGGACTAAACAAGACAGGGTAGTGGGGTATCCTCCTAGAGGTCTGAGTGGGGTAAATGTATCAAACAGACAGCGCCACACCAGTGTGGCTGGAAGTGTTGAAAAGTGGGATAGTGTGCTGTGGCGCTGCAACACTCGGGCCAAGTCAGAAATTGTTGTGGGATCTCCGATTTTCTGCCCTTTGCCTTTTGCAGTGTGGATTCTGCTTTTCGAACTTCTGAACCTCAATCGCCCAGCAGCCATTCGGTCAACTTGTGAGTGCCGCCCACCCATTCGTCTCGAATCTCAATACCGAACATATATCGAGTCGAAGCAAGCGAAGTTAACCATCGATCTTTTTTCCGATAGAATCGCGAAGCCTTATCCATCGCCCACTACCTTTGCGACCGACAAGACCAATCGCAAACATGGCTACCGAGTTGACCGTCCAGTCCGAGAGGGCTTTCCAGAAGCAGCCTCACGTCTCTCTGGTTACCAAGAGCAAGACCAAGCGTCCTGGCAAGGGTGGCGTGAGTGGCCCCTGATACATACGATCTACGATCTCGACGTCGCGAAGTGTCGTGGAGGAGAAGAAAAAGTTCAAATAGCTGACGAATTGGAACAGCGCCGGTGGTACAAGGACGTTGGTCTGGGTTTCCGTACCCCCAAGACTGCCATTGAGGGCCAGTACATCGGTATGTGAGGGCACATGATTTTTGGTGGTCTCTCCGAAATGCGTTTCGAGATATGTCGAGAGCGCTTGCATGCCTGTTACCAGGTCATAGTGGGGCTCAAGAGGAAGCACGCGCTCGAAGGCGGTCCCCTCGGCATGCGCGTGCGTAGGAGGGGAGACACGCTGTTGGGTTCGAACAAGTACTGATCTATTGGTTGCCTCAACAGACAAGAAGTGCCCCTTCACTGGTCTCGTCTCGATCCGTGGCCGTATCCTGACCGGCACCGTCGTCTCCACCAAGATGCACCGTACCATCATCATCCGCCGCGAGTACCTCCACTTCATCCCCAAGTACTCCCGTTACGAGAAGCGACACAAGAACCTGGCCGCCCACGTCTCCCCGGCTTTCCGTGTTGAGGAGGGTGACCAGGTCACCGTCGGACAGTGCCGACCTCTGAGCAAGACTGTAGGTTACCACAAAGACTGGGATCTGCACACGCTGGGGTGCATGAGAGATTTTGAGGCTGACGTGCTCTACTTAAGGTCCGGTTCAACGTCCTCCGTGTGCTGCCTCGCACCGGCAAGGCCGTCAAGTCGTTCACCAAGTTCTAAGATGGGACACGGGACGGGTGGGGTTTCCTCTGGCATTTCTGGCGTCGATTGCTTGATGGTTTTTAAACAAGAAATGGGCGGCGGATCAAGGGCGAACTGCAAAATAAAAAGGACATCAGGTTGCCCTAGTGCAGTTTGGAATGAAAAGAAGTTCGGCATACCCGTGACCTCTTGACGACGAACGAATATGCGAAGGTCATGTGTGCTATTGCCGAGGAAAAGCGGATTCGAGGTTTCCGTGAATCAAAGAAACAATCTCAACCCACATGTGGCCTGCTCTGTGACTGTTGCGGATGGATGGACACTGTTTGACCTCGCTTCTCATGGAACTTGGATCGCATCTTGAGCTGCGCCGACGGGTCGTCGAATGGTGGTTCGATCCAGGCAGCATATCCAATGCCAAAGATGGCCGGAGGCGAACTTGTTCAACGGTCGACACGATCACCCTTGCTTTCAGTTACGACAATTACGAGCACTGAGGTGACCAGCTCCAACCATGTTTATTGGGAAAACGCCCCTTGTGTATCATGACCGACATTGCCACGCCATCACGAAAGTCATCGTCAGTCAAGTCAACTATATTTCGAGCCTATTCCCAGGCCTGGAAGACCTCACCAGAACTACTTCTCAGGGCCAGTTAGCGATCCCAGATTGGTATATACTCAACATGGCCAGGTTGGAGGTGCTGGTGCAGGAGAGAAGAGACGTCATTTAAAAGGGACCTGAATCAAATCCTCGTGTAGTAGATTCAGTAACCATTCAGGCCAATCGTCGCCTCTTAACATATATCCAAGTCGCCATGAATTATGGTAGATCAATAATAAAGTCTGGGCTTCTTCTAGTTACTTGGTTGCATGTGCTGTGGATTACGTCAGCAAGTTCGAGATAAGTCCTCGACTTTTCCTTGCCGAGCTCGCCTCCGATGGGCTAAAACCCAAAAAACCTGGACAAGACCTCCCAGGCCATGCGACTCAACCCCCTCTGGAACGACTAGCCATCGCAATGGGCGTATTTGACGGCTGGTTTGGCAAGAGGAGCGATGAGCCTCTGGCAAGACTCGACCCCAAGGTCCGTGAGTTCCTCGAGAAGGAGTCGCCCGTCAAGCTCGACAACAAGAAGTCGCCCGGCCAAGACGCCGCTGCCCAGGCAGAAGTAGCCGCCGCCGCAGCCCAGGCCCAGGCCCAGGCAGAGGCCGCAAGGCAAGACGCGTCGTCGAGATCAGAGAAAGCAGTTCCAGGGCAGAGCCTGTACCAGGACGGCCGGTACGCGCACCTCTGGAAGACGTACCGCCCGCTTTCTGAGATCGAGAACGAGACCAAGTCCGACGAGGAGAAGCTGCGCGATGTGCTGGAGGCGTACAAGGGCCGCAAGGCCGCCATCGGGGCGGCGGCCCTGGAGAACTGCGCCGACGAGCAGCTGGACTGGAGCAACTGCATGCGGGGCGGGTCGCTGTACGCGCGCATGACCATGTGCAGGGACGAGGTGCGCAAGTTTGAGAGGTGCTATAATATGCAGTCGGTGAGTGTTTGATTGAGAGGTTCTCCCAGGTGTGCTTACCATGGTGAGCTCTGTCTGCGGCATATGAGCTGATTTTCTTCCCTCGTGGCGTACAACAGAGATTACTCAAAGCACTCGGCTACCTCAACAGCGTCGATGGCTCGCACGAGACAGACGAGAAGATCCAGCTGCACGCCGACAAGCTCTACCACCAGATGCTCACGCAGGAGGCCGCGATAGAAGAGGCACAGAAGGAGGGCAAGCCCATACCGAAGTTCGAGCCCGTGGTACCCAAACAGCTAGCGGACGCCGCTGCAGAGGACAATGCCGCGCAGTTGAGCGAGAGTGCGAAGAAGCGGGTGCAAAGCCAGCTGGAGAAGGTGGGCGAGCGGGAGCGCGATGCAGAACAGGCTGCCATAGATGCCGAGACGAGGGCCAAGGCCGAGATGGTCGACAGGATAAAGAACCTGTGGAAGGAGCAGGACGCGGAGAGGAAGGCCAGGATAGAGAAGGGCGAGGAGTCATTCTGGGACAAGGCTGCGACAGTATTTGCCTCTTCTGGTGGGAAGAAGAGCTGAGACCTTCACAAGGAAGACAAGAGTTGAGGAGGTTGTCTTTGTTCCGTATGGGGGGAGGGTGGGGGGGCATCACCTGTATCTCCACGACATTGGTATGGAATTCACCGGCATCATGGGCATCCGGAAAGGGATATGTACCTTTCGAAGGGGCAACAAGAAACCCTGAAGCCTCTCTTCTCACATAAACGGAGCGAGGACCACGGCGATGCGACTGCTGATCTACACCGTTCCTGAGATACGCACGCATCCAGATCAATGAGACTCGGAGCACGGCAGGGTAGAGACTGTCCGGCTCGAGCCTGTCAGACAAGAGGAAAGCCAAAACGAACCAACTGGCGTGGGCGGAAGTTGTTATGACAGGAAGCAAGTCCATACCTGCTCTCGTGGCCTGGGTAGCAAGTACAATCTGTCTTTCAGGTTCACACTTTTCTTTCCTGGGAAAGGAAGGGAAAAAAAATCTAGAAAACCCACCCGAACCTCGACAATGGGTCACTCCCTCCACCTGATACTCCAGTCCCCCTTGGCGAAACTCGGTTCAACAACCTTGCCCGACATGACAGCCTCACATTTCCTCGTCTGCTCAGTGTCTACTCCAAACCCAAACACAACTCCCCTCCTGGCCGCACACCTCACCATCTCCCTCTGCCTCGCCCTCCTGAGCCCCTCCCGCCGCTTCTCCAGCATCTCATCTGTCTCCTCAAGCCGCTCCGCCCAGCCTTTCTCCCCGCCCACGCTGCCGTTGACCTCCGATACGTCTTGTGGTGGCCGGATACGCGTGCCACTACGGATAGACAGGCGCGCCAAGACATCGTAGTCAATGGGAGGCGACAAGGAGGAGGATGTTGGATCCTCCAGAGTTCCAGAGGAGGAGGGTTGCTGATCAGGTGGTTGGGTGTCCTGTGAGGGCTGCTCGGGGTCTGTCAGGCTACCGTCCGTGTGCCCACCTTCGGCACCAGCGTCGTCCCGGTCAAATATATGCCTTTCCACTTCATCGCAGGATACCAATATCCTGGCATCACCCTTCGTCTTCTTCCCAGCTCCCCTTTTCGAGCCCTTCTTCGCGCCGCCATGGCCTTGGTCTGCCTCGCCCTCACCCAGCTGTTCCATCCTCTCCCCATTCAGAAACCCGACAAAAACAGCCTCAATCTCGCGTTCCAGCCTCCCAGGCTTGTGGCTGCGGCACCGGCTCGAGCAGTACTTGACAGGCGTCTTGCTGTCCGCCGCGGCAGACGGTGTCCGGCGCGAGCTGATGACCCGCCCACACGAGTGGCAGTAGGGCGTGTCCTCACCGCCGGGGACCAGGTAGAAGGGGGCGGGCGTGGCCTGGTGCTTGGAAGGGCGGGACCAGCTGTCCATCCATGACATCTTGGTGCGTCGGCCGGGCGAGCTTGGCGTGGTGTGAAAGGTGCGGTGCGCAGGTGGCTGCGGGAGACGAGATTGGGTTACTATAAGGTGCCTTGCTTTGGCTGAGAGACGTGTGACGGCGAATACACGTTTTCGTATTAGTAAATGAGGCATGCAGCCAGGTGAATATGGAACGGGGGGGAAAAAGGGAGTGTGAGGGGAGAGGCTGTTGTTCGGGTTCTCAAGTAGGAATTCTTTACTTACTCAATGTTGGAGGAAGACGGGATGATGATATCATACATCATCATTCCAAGACCTTTCTCGTCCACTCCTGCTGAGAGCCTCAGTCGAACCAAGGAAGAAATATAATTACACAACATCTCCCCGCTTTGAATTTCAGAAATCTGATATTCGAAAAATAAAGGACACTTCAAGATATCTCTCACTTGTGTTGTGGGAAAGAAGTTGTTTGTTCAATTATCCTTAAAATAAATTGGCACGCAAATAACACGCCGTCTTAAGTTGTGAGAACACGGCAATTGGACCAAAACTATGATTGTATCCTCCAAGTATGATCACTGTGAATCAATCATGTTAATTATGAGAAAAACCACATCATCATGTCGGCAGCCTGTCTCTTCTTCATACATTGAACCAAGCTTACATTCCTACGCTCGCATACACAGTACTATGGAAAGACTCAGATGTCTTAGAATATCCAGTTTTTAATGATCAGTCGAGAAAGACAATCAACACAATTGTACTTAGACTCTTGTTATAGGCCACCGTTCTGGACCCTTGCCACTACCGAAAAGAGGTTGGAGAACTGATTCGAGGGGTGGTCAGGCTCGAAGACGTAGTGGGAGACACGCTAGAGTAATATCCCAGGTTGTTTGCGGTTGAAAAACGAGAGCGTTCAATATCGCTTGTGATGAGCGGGTCACGAAGGAGCTGTATGTCGTCGGGCAGTACCAGGCGCTGCGTGGGCTGGCGTTGAGCCCACGGGTCCTCTCGTGCTGGCCAGTCTGAGTCTAGAGGTGAAGCTGACAGGTATTGCCTGTCCGAAACACCAGCGGCATGGTCATAGTCCAGGACAGCACCGCCATGCAGACTTCCAGCGTCCCGGGGGCCCAAAGAACCATGGTAGAAGCTAGAACCTGGAGGAGCGTCATCGAGAGGGTCATCGTGCGCATCGCTAGTCTCTGCGCAACTCCTGATTTGGTTGTCTGATCCCCAGATAGGCCGGGTCCATACAGAACCACGAACGACGCCGAGGACCATGGCCAACGAGCCAATGCTCCCCATGATGTAAATGGCACGCTTCCAAAACGCCTTCTGAGAGACCTTACTGACCTTTTCCACCTCTTCGATTATATCCAGGATCCCGTTCGTGAAGCCGGTGAGTGGCTTCCGGATGCTTTCCCACGTAGCCTCCCGTACTTGGTCATCCTCGGAGGCGAAGTTCTCTGGCTTTTTCCTGACGGCCTCAAGTTCTCTGAGTAGGTCCTGAACGAGCGTGTAGGCTTCCGAGGGGATCACGTGCTTCCTACCGCCAGACGATACAGCAATGGAGTTGGCTCCCGTCATCTGAGACTTCCAGTCGGGCCCTGCGTACAGACAATCCGACAAGTGCTGAAGGGTCTTCATCCGGATGTTGAGTGCGCACTTACGGCCTCGCGTAGCGTTCAGACAGCGTTGGTCCCACCTATTCAGCTTCATCAGGTCGTAAATCTCCCTGACGGACTTGTTGACCTCTTGTATGGCCGTCTCTACCTCGGACACGTCGATCAGCCGGAAGAGGTCGTCCCCCTCGTCGCTGCCCAAGTCCTCGTCAAAATTGCCAAAGTCACGAATCTGCAGTGGTCCTGTCACGAGTCTTCGACCACCTGACCAGAGCTCCAAGGCCCTGTCGGAGGCCTGTTGACACCAGTAACGCGCTGAGCTACCTCGACACTCGTGCCTCGGGCCGTCCTGTCCCTCTTTGCGAGGTTGGCGGGACGGCGATATAGTTCCGTAGCCGGACTCGACATCGTCGCGACCTCGTCTGCGCCTGGCCTCTGACGGGCCCGCCGTCGTTGGTGAGTCTGTCATCATAAGTTGAAGGAGGGGGGGTTGGGGGGGGGGTGGTTCTGAAAGGAGTGGAGGTTTTGTTTTTGTTCGTGTCGCTCAAAATGTCTGTAAGTGAAAGTTGTTGGCGGATGCAGCGATGTGTGCCGGTTGAAGCAGTGTATTCTCTGTGAGTTATGCTGCTTTTGAAATGCTCAAAAGAATGCCACTGATAAGGATTTGTTCGTACTTGTGTTTTTCCTGTAGGGGGAGGGGTGGCCTGGAGTCGACAGGACTTATAACAATGCCTACACACTGAACGTTTATATGTCTAGAGCTGCTTCGGGTATGAATATAGAGGCATCATGACTGAAAGAGTTTAAAGTACGCAATCACGAGAGAGAACTGTGTGATAGTGACCGAAAACCAGCACTAAGGACATCTATAGTGCTGTATGCAATCAGCCAACTCCCAATTCATGACCTCATATTGTGACTTGCTCTCAAGCCTCGGTCGCGGTTGTCGAGAAGAGAAGACTTGTTACATTAGGAAAGTATTCACTCAGGGCGACGGGACAGTAAGTTGTGAAAAGGCATCAAGCAACTGACTAGCATGAATTGCGCCGGCCTTGCCAAGTCAGAGGATATCAATCGAAAACAAATTTCGTGGCGTAGGTATGATCCGCCACTCAGAGCACAGCCGCTGTGCGCTCCAAGAACGCATTAAAACCCTTGATCTGCTTCAATACACCACCACCAGGTCCACTGTCACAGGCCTGCTCTGTAACCCTGCTAATGAGCAGCTCCAGGTTAGCAAGGGCAGCTGTCTTCTGCTCCTTTGCTGAGAGCTCAGGGGCAGCCCGGCCCTGCTCGATCGCCAGGTCGATATCGTGCATTGCCGCAGAGATACTGATGTTGTGCTGCCCATGGAGTTAGTCATTGACCCGAGTGATTTGGAGAAGTGAAGTAGGTGGGAAACGGGAGGGGTTCAAGGGACAGAGACATACCAAAGCCTCCTTGCTCTCTCTGTCATGTTTGACCCTCAGAGCATCCATGCGGAGTGCGACCTGCTCCCTCTCTGCCCGGATCTGTATGATTCTCTCTCGCAACTTCAACTTCTCTCTCTGTGCATCCCGCACGCGCTTTTTGAGTGCGAATAATTGATCAAGAGCAATCGTCTGTTATGCATGTCAGTAAACATGACTCCCTTCTGAACCAAGCAACGTCATTCCTCACATGCTCCAGAAGCCGTGTGCGCAGCTGCCCCTGAAATGCCTCCAGAGCCCTCAGCTTTATGCGGTTCTCCTTTTTTGCGGCAGCATTTTGTGCATTGCTGATGCTGTCCTTTATCTTGTTGACACTGCTGCCGATGATCTCCTCGCACATCGAGGAGAGAACATCGACAGCATTGACACCACTCCGGTTGGCATACGGTATGTTCAAGTTAAGTATGTCTTCGTCGTCTGAATCGTCAGCACCACGATGCCTCAGGCGCGTGAACCGTTGGATCTTGACTGGCACTGGCGGACGGCTCTCATCGCCTCCCCTTGTCTTCCGTGCCGTCGCTGGCTTCTTCGGTTTAGCCCTTGGTGCCCTGGGCTGGCGTTGCTTCGATGGACTCTTTTTCTTGGCTGGCACCGCAGGTCGCGGCCGTTTGGCGACGGGTTCTTCCAAGGCTTCATCAGGTGATAATTCTGGCGATGCCATCCGTATGTGTCTTTGCGGTCGTTTTCGACCAAGGCGTCGCGCAGCCTCCCTGTCATCAACTTCCTGGGCTACCTCATCCTCGCCTGCGGTTGAGGGTTCGGCTACAACAGTCTCTGGGATCTCGGGCACACTCTCCTCCAGGGATGGGTCCTCTGTGGCCACATTTTCTCCGATAGTCTCCTCGGCATCGACCGGCAGCTCTGATGAGAGCTCATTAATCTCGTCATCAGGACTGCCAGAAAGCCGAGGGCTCCGCCGCAACCCTGTGCGAGTGGATCTCGCCGAGGCCAGAGTCCCGGCTGTGCTTTTCCTGGATTTTCGCGACAGCGGTGACGAGGACTGCAGGAAACCGATGCTCGTGTCGTTGTCCGCAGACCGCAAAGCAGACTGAAGCAGCGCGCTCGAGTCCCTGGCCCCGCTAGCCCGCAGCCTTCGCCTATGGCCGCTTCCTGGAGCGTCTGTGGGGCTTTCGCTCACCTCTTCGGTACGAAGTGCGATGAGAGGTGAGGACTGCGGCGGAGGCTGATGCTGCACTGTTGGTTCAGGCACGGCTGACCTTGCCGCCCTGGCCGTGCGCTGAGGTGAGGGGCGACTTCGAGGCACAGAGGTCGTGACCGCCTCCGCCTCGTCGGCAGTGGTCGGCGCATTGTCGAAATCATAAGGGTCGCCGCGGGCTAGTCGAGCAGACGAAACACATTTCGACGAGCGATTTGCAGATATCAACTGGGAAGACGGTGGCTGAGACTGGGCCAGTGGCGGGCTGACAGTCGCGCCTCCGGCGTCCAGTCGTCGCCTCTTAGCCGATGTGTTTGGCCCGGTGCGCTTGACTGGTGCAGCCGCTGGCGTCGTCTCTGGGGATGCTGCGGCTGGCGGATCTGAGGATTCCTGTTCTGGTTCAGGTTCGGGCTCGGGCTCTGGCGCGAGGGCTGGGATCGCGAAGAGATCACCAAAGTCTGCGTCCTGGACCTGATGGCGTCTTTGGACATATCCGATTAGCACAGGCAGACTGGACGAGGGACGAAATGGGGGATGACCTACGCCGCACCGCGCATGCGCGACCGCATGCGATCCTCACGGGCTGCACATGGAAGTCAGAAGACGCGTCTTGTCGTGGGGAACGAGGGGGTTGACTCACTTTGATCCATAGCGTCGCAAGCTCGTCAGGTCAAAAGACCAAGGTCAAAAACAAGAATACTCGCACCATCTGTGTGCCATACGAGCTTGAAAGTCGCAATTGGCTTTGGCATTGATGGACCTGTCGATTTGGGAGACGCGACGACGCGTCCGCCGAGTGAAGCGGGGCTTCCCGTTGTACTTTGGGGAGTGACGTCTTCAGGGTTCGGGTTAGGCTTCGTACGACACCCCAATGTCGCCAAACAACCTTTACAATATATTAAGGACTTTACGCAGCTTACTTCCACCATTGTCCCAACACAGTTTCTACTTTTCATGAAATATTCAAGAAAGTTACCATTGTATAGACCATACCTTAGTTTGAGAACTTAGACGACCCTTTTGTCGACATGTACAGCACTGTTCCGAGCCTACTCCCAACTTCCGAGCCAGACATTAGCCGAGCATTTGAATGTCCAGTCAAGATAAATGCGTTGATATATCTTTGAGAGCTCCTTGGAATTTTTGGCCAGATCACAGTCACTAAAGTACGATTCGTGACGTCTACCTATGTCCACTTTTTACCATCATTGAGCTGACCTACTGCGGCCTGCATGGTAACTACCCTCTCATCTGTGCCCCTGTCGTGCATTACCAACAGCATTAGTGTACCTCAATGTTCCTCAGCTGAGAAACATATATGGCAGGCCTTCAACTCACCTCTGCTCTAACAGCCCTCATTTCGTGCCCCGATGTCATCTTCTCTTATTCATCTTCCACTCTGACAGCCTAAGCACTTACATATCCTTTTTATTCCAGACTTCCTTCGTCATGGCACAGCAGGAACCTGAACTTGTAGTCGTTCTATGTCATGGTTCTTACCATACTCCAGCCCCTTACGGGCCATTGCTCAACGCATTTAAGATGAAAAGCATCGAAGCCTACTGTCCTCAGCTCCCGACCTGCGACCTCACGAAGCTGAACGTCGGCGACATCCACAACCCCGACTTCGACAGAGAGCCCCCCGCTGGAGGCTACCCTCAGGGCAACGAGGACGCCGAAGCCGTGCTCGGCGTGCTACAGCCGCTCGTTGGCCAGGGCAAACGTGTCTTGCTCGTCGCGCACTCTTCTGGCGGCTGGGCGGCCACCCAAGCAGCGCGGCCGGAGCTCCAGGCCAAGTCCCGAGCATTGAACGGACTGGCTGGTGGCATCGTTGGCATCCTTTACATGGGCGCTTTTGTCATTCCCGTGGGAGAGTCTGTTAATTCATTCTTTCAGCTCAAGGATGGCCAGCCCCCTGTGACACCACCGTTTATGACTTTTCACGTCAGTGATAATACCACCTCACCGTACCCGAGCTCCCCCCCCCCCGCCCCCAACACTCTCCGCACTCCTCGAGCTGATACATTGACGCTATGTGACAGAAACACGGCTTTTCGGGGCTCGGGACCATCGTTGAAGCCGAGAAGTTCCTTTTTAATGACCTGGACCCTGCCCAGGCACGGGAATGGGCGGCAGGCCTGACGGCGTCCCCTATCTTGACCACGAAGCTCACCAATGACGCCTACTCTGCCCTGCCGTGCGCATACCTGGTACTGGACGGCGACTTGACGCTTCCCAAGGAGTATCAAGAGGGCATGGTAGCTCTGCAGAGCCAGAAGACAGGGGAGTTCACCGTGTATCACTGTCCTTCCGGCCACTCTCCACACTTGAGCTGGACCTCGGGGGTTGTCGAGACTGCCTTGGACTTTATGAAGAAGGTTGAAGATTCAAAGTAAGGGTAGGGTACTTAACACTGAGACTGGGAGGCTTCACCGAGATCCTTTTAACGCGTTTGAGATAATTTACAATTATCATCACATAGTCTAATAAAGTCAAAATTCCAGTCAAAATTTTCTGAGCAGTCCAAAACCCATTGAATTTTTATAGCATTTTTGAATTTAGTTTTTAGATTTTGCGAAGTTGGATATAATATTCGTCACATACACCTTCATAATGTTGTTCTCTTTGCCTGGCGTGTTTGACCTTTGTAGGGTATGCATAATATTAATTATGTAAACTATCATAGTATACTATAGTATCTGCTTATAAGTGACCTGTAGACTTGGCGAGCGGTAGACCGGCTTAGCTAATTAATAGTTATGAATAGGTCCCTACAAAGGATCGCTTATGACTTCGGATACTTTAACTGCGAACGAACCAAGATGGCATTGTATGCTGCCTGGCCACACTGTCCACATAGCCTGGGACTCGAGACTACATACCGGGAGAGAGGCTCATACTAGAATGGCGTCAGCGTGAACGTAGAACTGGGGCTGAGTTATCGTTGAGCATAGTGTTTACAGTGAGACGATTCACATTGACTACAGTATTATAGGCTCAGGGCCAAGCATCGATCCGTGCATGAAGTTTCTCCACCAGCGATTTATAAATACTATCAGACCCAAACTCCACCTCGACGTCGACGGCCCGAGGCCTACTAGGATAGATATGCTACTCACTGTCGCGCTATGCACTAGCAGCAGGGTATAACTGGCCGTAAAGTAGTACATGGAAAACATGAACACGTTGTTGTCGAGAGCGTCAGTTCCAGGCCCAGGAATTGATCTGATGGCCGCTCAAGGCCACGGATGGCGAAGAGTCGTCGGCGACGACAGCCCGGCACGACCGGTAGTTACAATACCCAAATCCAGCACAACCCGGCGATATTATGAAAAAAGAGAACAAGACCTGCCGGCTCTGGCAGGCGTTCTTGTGGCACGGGACCCTCCCTCAGCTCAGGCTGGGCCTAATTTGTGATTGGCTGGCTGGCTGGCTGGCTGGCTGCTCAAGTACGTACTGAGTATGGTACATAGGAAGATTATTGAGGAAGATGAGATTCCAGCTCAATGGTAGGTGCAATAGTTTCACTATGGCAGCACCCATTTTCTTTCAAAGCCTTGCATTTTAAGACCCTGCCGGGTTTGCCGGTTTGCCGCTTGCGTGCATGTTTCAAACGCAGCGCCTGTAGTGGGTGGGTTGGTTGCACTGGGGGAGATGACGCGGCCCCCTGGGGCACAGCCTGCAGTGGCCCTCACGCAATGGTGCTGTGGCCCGCTTCGCGCCTGCCCTCTGGATTTCTTTCGAAAATTGTTTGCTGCTTCTTTGGTTGGACACAAACCCTGCATGAGAATGCAAGGAGGGGGAAAGATTAGGAGAACTGTCTGGTGATTCTGTTCTTTTCCGTTGCCTTTTCCTCCCTCTTTCCTTTTTTTCTCTTTCCGGCAGAAACACTGAGCAGACCTACCGGGAAGTGGGAGTTATCCCGTTGTTGCATGGATGCAAGCCCTGCGTCATCGCGCGGTTGACCCATGTTACAGTGCTATGGTGGTAGCCTGTAGGGGTTCCCACCTCCTGCGCCAACTGTCACCGACCAGAAGAAGGGAAGTCGAGGGCCACGCAGCAGCGGGCAAAACTACTGAGGAACTGGAGAAGACCAGGGTAGGGTCTGCTCCTCAACCTTGACAGTCGCAGTCTAAGCTTGTTGATGAAAATAACCTCGTCCCATACTTGACAAACCCCCCACCCTCTCCTTTCTTTACAATCTTTATTTTCGTCTTTCTTCTTCATGATCGTCTTGATGTGGACTCGACCCTGCAGCAGACTTGGGCCGTATATCCAGAGCATATCGCGACTTCACCTTGTACATAAAGTACTTGCCACTCCAGGTCTCGATATTGCGTCGGCCACCAGCAGAAGCAACGTCCCGCTTGTAAACTGACCTGTCTTCTGGCACAACCTCGACAGCCCCGGCAATATCTTCGTCGATCCGAAAGCTGTCTGCCTGCTGAGTCTCTCTTCTCATCGTTGCGTGACTACTTGGGCACATACGACCCACACAATCACCGGGCTGCCGCATTTATGCACAAATGACCACGACAGGATCAGATCGGCACTCTTGCTCCGACAGAAAGACCGACCTTGTCGCACTCATATCTTGAACACACGACCATCTTTCCTTGCGTCGCTCTAATTTTTTTCCCCCCTCATCGTCCAGCCGGGGACTGCTCTCTCGAAAACGTCCTCCTCTATCATGCGGCCCACCAGGCTTCTTCTGCCCACGCTCGCATGGGGATCCATATGGATCCCAACAGCGGTCGCAGACGCAGATTTCTTACAAGTGCGGAGGAACAATCCCTACAATCGCAATAGCAAACACATCGATGAGCCAGACAAATACTTTCGTAAGTCCTACCTGCCTCCCTACGGATTTGCACCCTGGTTATCATTTTTATCATTGTTATTGTTATTTTATTTTTTTTATTTAAAAAAAAACCCCCCTCCTTAAGAACTTAGCCTTACTAACAAATCACCTTCCACAGATGAGGCCTTGTGAGTTTGGTTTGCCCTCGTCCAACAAGGACCGTACTGTACTGACTACGATCACTTAAAAAGCTTCCATCCTCACTACGACGGGCGGTCAGTATCCCTGACATGGTCATTGCTGCCGGCATACGCATACTGATCATCATGGGCAGATTTGCAAAGGATGTCTTGCCTTACAACGAACAAAAGGACGCGCTGAAGAACTTGGTACAGACGTACCTAGCCACGTTCACGGAACTGGGGATCGAGACATGGCTCATGCACGGTTCCCTACTGGGCTGGTGGTGGGGGAAGAAGGTCTGTCACCTCCCAGACGCACCCTCATGCTCTCTTATGTATTGAAGCTGATTGACGGTGATGGTCAGATTCTGCCGTGGGACACGGACATCGATGTGTAGGCAGACAGACCCATTGCACCTTTTTGCCAACAACCATCATGACCGACGACGCTGACCGTCCTCACAGCCAGGTAACGGAAGCGAGCATGCACTACCTCGCATCGTACTACAATATGTCGACCTTCCACTACAAGACATCCCGGATGCCACATGGGAAGTACTATATGCTCGAGGTCAACCCGAACTACATCAACCGGGAGCAGACCGACACGTCCAATGTCATCGACGCGAGGTGGATCGACACAGACAGCGGCATGTTCATCGACATCACCGCCGTGAGGTACAACCTGACACACCCAGCGGGCCAGGGAATCCTCTCGTGCAAGGACGGCCACGAGTTCAGGGACACCTACCTCTACCCGCTCCACAGCACAACATTTGAGGGATCCCCAGTCAAGATCCCATACAAGTACAAAGTCATGCTCGAGTCTGAGTATGGGGCCGACGCACTGGCCAATACCCGTTTCGCCGAGTACGTCTTGACAATCGCGGAGCAGAGAGACAAAGGCGTTGCTTGCTGACCCATACATAGCCATTACTTTGACAACATACGGATGGAGTGGATACCTGAGCATGTCCCGGACGATGATGAAAGCGCTGAGCTTCGGTAACGAGCAAAGAATTTATACGCGGCATTCACCTTTTCCCCCTCAGGTCGGGGTATCGAAAGAAGAGATTGGACCTGAGAACCCCCCGCCCCCCTTCGCCCCCAGCAGTTTTGGTATTTATTTGCGAGTGCGAGGTACAACGCACCATCACCCTCGGCTCCGTCGGTGAAGCAGACTCATTCAGGCGCAAATGTTTGTCTTGGGCAGAGGGAGAAGGAAGGGGGGAAAGGGGGGAGGGGGAGGGGGGATTTTGACATAATCTGCATTTTCAGAGGTAATTGGGCTTCTTTGGAGAGGGTTGACGAAAGCAACTGCCCCTCCATCTTGATATTCATAACGACACGATACGGAGTTAATCGGGCATCTGGCAAGCGTCTGGTCTTGGGTGGTCAGCATTTTTCTTTCTCTTAAAAAAAAAACAACCAAAACCATTTCTCTAATCTTTTCTGTGTGCTCCCTCTTTTGACCTAGTGGAAAAGTGAGGCACCTATGTACGTATGTACTTCATAGCCTATGTATATGTACTATGTATATATCGCCAAGCCATCACGGGTCCCTCACTAAATGTCGAACTAGACCCCCCAGTGGCCCGCTAATCCAGGCCCCCCTGTCCCTGCGTGACGTCCTCAGATCCCGCAGCTGATACGCCCCCGACCCACCACCTCCACGTAACCTACAGTCACAGTACGTCGCCCGAAGACCCTCCTTCATCATCACCATCAAATCTGTCTGCCTGTATCTCTCTATGGCAGCCTAGCTAGCCTCGCAAGCTCCCAAGGCTTTCCACGACGACAACGGCTCTCCAGCTGGATCTAGAAGCACCGCGGACCTCGTATATTCTCCAACAAAAAGCATCGAACCGACCAGCAAATCCTCCCCCCCTCCTGCGCCCGTCTTCCAACCCCCGAGGGTCAGACAACTCTCAAACGAACCTGCCTTCAAGAGGGCAGAAGAAGGAGTCTCCCATCCCAACCACCTGAAGACCTCTCCTCGGTGTTTGGCCCATCGAGGCCCGACAAAATAAGTCAAGATGGGCGCGTGGAATGTGAGCAGTTTTTTTTTTCTCCCCAGGAACACCGCGACGAGGCGAAATGAGACTGGCGGACTGACCACCACGGGACAGTTCTTCCGTCTGGCGGGCGACTTCTGCCATCTAGCCTCCAAGATCATTCTCCTGTTCTCCATACATCGCAATCGAAGCGCAGAAGGTATTCAAGACCTCTTCTTCCCTTGGTTACTCCCCTTTGATAACCGTGGCTGACATGCGCGCCCCCCTCCCCCCCTTCGGGTCGGCGTATAACCTCTGGCAGGCGTCTCCTTCATCACGCAGATCCTCTACTGCGTCGTCTTCCTGGCGCGCTACACGGACGTCTTCGGCGCCGCCCAGTACCTGTACAACCGCATCTTCAAGATCTTCTACATCCTCTCGTCCTTTTACATCATCGCGGCCATGCAGTGGATGTTCCCGCGGACGAGGGAACGAGAGCTGGCGTGGAAGCTGGGCGCGGCGTGCCTCTTCGGCTCGCTGCTCCTCTCGCCCTTCACCATGTTGATCTTCCAGGACAAGAGCTATTGGAGCTTCTTCTGGGTAAGTCTTGGCTGCTGCTGCTGCTGCTGCACCAAAAAAAAAAAAAAAAAAGGATATCTCTTGCTAACGTTTGCTTTCTTTTCTGCACAGTGGCTCTGGAATCTCTCCTATATCCTCGAGTCCGTCTGCGTCCTCCCGCAGCTCCTCCTCCTCCGCCAGACCACCGTCCCGACCGTCATCGACAGCTACTACCTCCTCGCCCTGGGCCTGTACCGCGCCTTCTACATCCTCAACTGGTTCGTCCGCGAGCTGGACATGAGCGACTCGGACCCGAAACCCGTCAAGGTCATCTTTGGTCTCCTCCAGACCGCCCTCTACGTCGACTTCGCCTGGGTCTACTACACGCGCCAGCGCGTCAAGCTCCGCTCCGGCGGCGTCGTCGACGCAGACGACATGCGCAAGAGCTGGCTGCTGCGCCGCATCTTCGGCAACCACGTCGACCGCGACGCCGCCGGCGGGCGGGCCGAGGATGATGAGGAGGGCGGTCCTGCGCTGGGCGGCGGGCGGAACGGCAACGCCGGCCGCGGCGCGTGGGGCAAGAGGGGGATCTCGGTCAGCGCGGACGACGGCGTGCTGGGCGGCGAGGGGAGGCCGTTCATGGAGGACGACGAGGACAACGAGGAACACGGTATCACGGATGTCGACGCGCCGGATGCCAAGATGCGGGATCCCGACGAGCTGGCCATGGCGCTGGATGATGACGACGAGGACGAGGCGGGCGGTAGCTCGAGCAGCGCTGCTGCTGCTGCTGCTGCTGCTGCTGTGCCGAGCGGTGTCAAGGGCGGTGATGAGTGGAGGGATTAAGAAGGAGCCCACCACACACACAATAAAAAATAAAAAAAGGCACTCGTCGGTCAGATGAAAGAGGAGAGAGATCTGTCGTCCAGGTGGAGTAGGTGGAATCTTAATCACATCGTGTCATTAAATAGGCACAGGGTGGGCCGGTGCATCTGCTATAGCAGCAGAAAGACAGGGAGAGAAAGAGAAAGAGAGAGAAAGAGAAAGAGAGAGAGAGAGAGAGAGAGAGAGAGAGAGAGAGAGAGAGGAGGTTGGAAGAAAGAGCAGCGAACGGGACAACAACATCTCCCCCGTATTATGATCAGCAAGTCATGGGCAAGAAAGAGACCAGGCATTCGAGCGTGTGTGAATAGCAGCAACAGCGGGTATGTGCGGCGGCGGGCTTTTCAGGTGACGTTGTAAGTATGCCTTTTAAGGGGTTACTGTGAACCGTTTCATGATTCCCCAAGTGTACCGCCTTGATTTCGAAGGAATTCTCCCTATATTGATAGGGTTTGGGGGGGGGGGGTTTTAAGGATTTTTTTTTTTATTTCTTTCAGAAAACCGATCACAGGTAGTATATTACATGGTCAAAATCTACTTGGTCCATGATGTCTCCATAAGTACTTAGGTATGTATGTATGTATGTTGAACGCGCAGTCCGGTCACAGGACAAAGTGGGATGAGCCTATCTTTAGTCTGAAAGTGCAGATATCATAAAGTTCATCCATCATCGCCTTTAGTCGTTGCTTGGGCTCTCGCCATGCCCGGTCCATCAGATATCTCCCAGTATGCTCTCAGCAGCGCCAGCCCTCCGCCTTGTGTCTCGACTGTCCGCCCACGGCCACGGTCGTTGAGATCTCGCTTGTGGCCGCTGCCGCTGCCGCTGCCGCCGTCACCATCATTCCAAAGAGATTCCCGCAGGGCCAGAAGACGATCGTCCTTTTCGACACCGGGCAGGGGCACCTTGGGTACGCTCGGGGGCTTGAGGGGCGCCGTGGGCGTCCTCCTCCACATGGGGTCATCCGGCACGCCGCCGTTTCTATAGTCCACCGCGTCGGGGTTCACCATGTCGGCAAAGTCCTCGTCGGGCGGCATCTCGTCGTCCAGGCCCAGCAGGCCGGCGGTCCACCACGTGCCGACCCTGCCGGCGCCGTTGCGCGTCTCCATCATGGCGTGCCTGTTGTGCTCGAGCCAGGGGAGATACGACCGGCACGCGTGCGTGTGTGCGCGGATGTGGCGCGGGGTCTCGCTCTGCGGCGCCACGAACTCGGACCAGGAGAGGGAGGCGCCGCAGAAGGTCGTGAGGTGGTGGAAGAAGATGCCCTTGAAGGTCTGGGCGTCCTGTGAGCAGTCGCCGCGGCTGTCGCACATCTCCTCTATGACGCCTGCGCGGCCGATGCCGTGCCAGCGCGGCAGCCTCCTGCCCCTCCAGCGGTGCGGCGGACCGTGGGTGCGGGGTATGCCCTGGTCGGTGGGCCGCTGGTCGCCCAGGTGCCATCCCGTGGCCCGGATGACGGATCGGATGAGCTGGTGCCCGTCCTCCACGTACGAGTAGTTGCCTGTGATCTTCCAGAGGTTGAGCTGCCCCGTCAGGATCACCCCCTGGTTGTAGGTGTACACCTGCTCGTTGCGAACGTCACACCTCTTGTTGGTGCTCTTGGGGTCGCCCCATCCCGAGATGTGGAATCCATCTGTGTAGAGGCCCTTGCTGTTCATCATGCCCGAGGACTGGAGCCAGCTGTAGCTGTCCCTGGCGAAGCGGAGGAAGGCAGGGTCCTGAGGCTGGAACACGTCCTGCGCGCTCGGTCGCACGAGAGATTCGCCGCTGGTGGTATCCGTCTTACTAACAAAGGGCGAGCGGTTGCCGTCGCCAGGGAAGTACAGGTGCATTGATGCCGATGCCGAGATGAAGAGCTGGTTCGTGATTGCATTCTTGTATGGCTCGAGCCTCGGGTTCCAGACCATCCCGCCGCCACAGAGATCCGAGTTCCAGCCTGCCTTGGCGAGGTTCCAGAAGATCCTGCTGCGGTGGGCAAAGGCGGGAATCCATATATTCCCGTGCCACTTCTCAAAGCCGTGCTGGCCCAGGTACCCGCCCATAGCGTCCAGGGCATGCCGAGAGGTGACGCTGGTGTGGAGGTTGATGAACTGGATAGTCTCGAGCCAGCCCAAGACCACCCAAAGGATATCGTCGTAGGCCTCGTTCCGGATGGCGAAGCTATCCTGGCCGAAATAGAAGCCGAGGACCTGTGAGAAGAAGAGGGTGACGGTGTTCTCCTTGCCCATGCCAGCCCACCGGTCCGTGCCTGGGAGGAGATCGAGGGCTCGTGAGATGGTGCTGAGGCCACCAGAGACGTGTGTCCCCATGACGGCAGCCGTCCAGTCGATTGCTGTGGGCCATGTTCCCAGCCAGGGCTGGAAGTAGTCGTCCTGCATGGTGTCGAGAATCTCTATGATCTTATCCAGGAGATACGTGCTCGAGGTGGCGGTCGAGGATGGACCGACGGGCTCACCACCACCATGCTGGGCCACGACCTGCTGTTGCTGTTGCTGCACATCTGGGCTCAAGCGGGATCCTCCAGCAGCCACTGCGCCAAACAGGGCTGCTTCGATCGCAACTCGGAAGAACAGCATCCTGCTCTCACCCTTGATGACTTACTTCTGCCGTGCTCGAACAAATCGAATATGATATTAGGTGTTACCACAAGGATAAAACACTTCTCGTACAACGCAAACTCCTCTTCCCACCCCATCCGATTTCCTGAAGGGGGCGATGCTGCAGGGGTGGCGCTGAGCAAGCATGAACGGCCAATGCCCATGCCATCAGCGATAAGGACTGAATTGACCAGATTCCAGTCGAATCTTTTCAAGGTGTACACAGCTTCATCGTAAGAGGTTGGTTACGAGAAGGAGCAACGACAACAACAAGAAGAAGAAGGAGAGAAGAAAAGAGAAGAATTCAGGTAACTGAGGATGTGTCAGGTGACGTAGGGGGTCAACTGGGTCCCGGGAAGACGATGAAACAGGGAACGCAGAGGACTTGAAATCAAGAGGTCGCACCGCGAAACCATCAAGTCGACAGGGTGTTTCCAAAGGATAAATAATAATAATCAATAAATCATGAAAAGGAGAGGAAATGCCACCAGAGATAAACGACGGCGCCGTAAGTACGCGACAAGAAGGAGATGATGCTCTAGCCCCAGTATGCTCGCCTTGTTCACATGGTTTCGTGAGTGAGTGTTTTGAGAGGGAGAGAGAAAAGAGAAGAGAGGGGCAAAAGGAGGAAAACGATAAGCACTGTGTGAGATGATTCAGCCACCTCGAATGGGGGAAGGGGCGGGCCGGGGACTTGCCCACAGTTATAGAGAGGCGAGGTCGTGTGGTCTGGACATAGACTGGCGGAGTTTCCTATTTCAGACCCCCTATCTAGGTATAGCCTTCTCCTCACCAAGCCGGGGGTTTCTACACCTATCATGATCATAATTAATTTTCAGATTGCCTAGCTGCAAAGGTACGAGGTCCTTTTTCTCAGAGGCTTACACAGCAATCAAGTTCCTCAAGGCTACGGGGGGGCCGTTGCACCAACGACAGTAATGATCTGTGTAGACCCCCCTCAGCCTGGCGAGAGGAGGCACGTGGGAGGCTGCATCAAGTTAGGGGGGCTGAAATAGGGAAGATCTGCCAGTCTGTATTCAGACCACACAACCTCCAGCTCCCCTCTTCATTCTTTTCACCCATACAAAGCCTGCTATCAAAATTTCAACCAGATCAACTTCTGAGCTGTAGTAAAAACTTGAATTGGCGGTTTCGTGGCTCGTCGAGCAGAGTGACCATGTTTGATCCATCTTCCATGCCAGACAATATCAACAAGTTGAGGGGGGTTTTACATGAATAAATACACATTCAGACGCAAACTTCCATCTCGAATATTTTCTTCACCTTTTTTCTCTCTCTTCCCATCCCAACCCTGATTACCTGCATCACGAGTCCAATCGCAACTCAGGATAGCGAGGCAGATCCCACCCAAGCGTGTCGCCCAGCTCCGTCTTCTTCCCAGCAGGTGGGTCGTGATACCGCAGCTGGTCAATCTTGGACGCAGCCCAGACCAGATTCCGCAGGATCCAGACACCAATTCTAGACGACGGGAAGAAGAGGCCGGTGCTCATCCCCGGCAGCTTCTGTAGGTCTCGGAGGGGCGCTCGCATCTTCTCCTCGTACGCCTGCAGCGCCCCCGCCACGACGTCGCTGTTGTTGCTGCTGCTGCTGCTGCTGCCAGCCCGTTCTGCCAGCTCACCCGCGAGCACGTACGCCCCGATCAGGCAGCACTCTGTGCCCATGCCTGTAAAAGGGGAAGGGCAGTACCCCGCGTCGCCGAGGAGTGCGACCCGGCCGGTGTGCAGCTTGTCCATCTTGATCTGCGCGACCTCGGAGGACCAAAAGTCGTCGCAGGTGGCCATCCCCGCCAGGAGGCGGTCCGTCTCCCAGCCTGCGCCTCTGAATTTCTCGGCAAACGCCTGCTTCTGCTCCTCGATCGGCTGCTTGTAGCACGCCTTCAGGCTGCCCGTGTCGTCGTTCATGGTGAACAGGAGCACCTGGGTTATGGGCCGACCGCTCGTCCTCGTCATGACGATCCTGCGGCCCGGCGCGCTGTAGGCTTTAGCGAGGTTGTCTTCGCCGTCGACACGTGGTATGCTAAAGTAGGCGGCGTGGACGCCGATCGAGCGGAAGGCTGCGTCGCTGGCTTCTCGCCCGAAGACGGCCTTCCTAGTCCGCGACCCTAGCCCATCTGCAGCGACGACAAGGTCGAAGCGGCCCACCTGCCCGTCTGAGAATGTGACATTGGCCCCATGGTCGTCCTGGACCAAGTTCGTGACCGTCTTGTCAAACTCATAGGTCAGACCACCCTCTCCCCCAGCCTCTCCCTCCCTGGCCTTAGCATCCTGCTCCAAGCTCGCGTCATGTAAAATCTGCACGACATCGCCTCGCATGATCTCATACTCGCACGTCAGGCCGCGCTTGGTCTCGCCAGCAGGGGTCACGCCGAAACGGCCTGCCGAGTTTCCCTTGGAGTCAAAGATCTCCACGCCCATCTCCTCCACGCATTTGGACTTGATCCTCTCTAGGAGTCCCATCCTCTTCAAAATGCGGAGCCCGTTCTCGTTCAGGTCGATCTGCTGTCCAGCCGCGCGGAGGGTGGGCCAGCGCTCGACGACCGTGATTTTGTGACGAGGGTTTGAACGCCGGAGCAGGGTGGCCAGGGCTGGCCCGCACACGCCGGCGCCTACGATGAGGACATTGAGACCACTCATGATGTGTGTGAGAGTTCCTTTTTTTCTTCTTCTCTTCTCTTCTTCTTCTTCTTCTTCTTCTTCTTTTCTTTGTCTTTCTTTTGGTGTTTTGATAGTAGACTTGATAAGTGGGTTGACAGGAAGGAGAAAGTGTGGTGATAGAGAGGGAAGAACGTGTGTGAGAGAGATCCAGCCAACAAAGGTAACTAATTATGAGATACTGCAGCAAAGTTTTGAAGAATAGTGTCGACGGACAAAAGGGCTCCTTGAGGATGTACAATAAGAGATATATACTCTCGCCAAACCTCAACTTACAACATGAAGATTCACCCGTCTTATACAATTGAAAACCCCGTTCTTTGTCCGAGCTTGGTTCCGAAGTGAACGTATTCTCCACTTGGAGCGAGCTGATGGCCTCGGGACAACCCGAAAACACCGTCCACAACCTTCGCTGATTTCAGACTGTAGAAGGAATACTCCAGCCTTGGTCGATCCCCTCTCACAAGAGACATGACCGACTTTGTCGAGGTCACCCCATTATAGGTCCGTATCGCTACGGTCGGCACCCGGTCGGATCCGGATTCATCACCCACCGTCTAGTACTCGTCCACTGCGGGCAGCTGAGGACCTCGACACGTTTGAGAAGGGCCGCAGCAAAGTCGACAACGTTTTGAGACCCTAGATGATGTGGCCCGCATCCTAGCACTGTTCGGGGCCCAAGGCTCGGCCACTGGTGACAAAACTCGGTCTTCTTTTCATTTGCAGGAACAGCCTGTGCCCTGTGTTGCATAGATGTGTAGAACGAGGGTCATCATACATAGTAAGTTGGGAACAAATGAGGGAGAAAGACTAACTTGCAAGGGTGAGAGGATCAAACACACAAGAAAATGATTGCAAAGATGGAGCTCAAGAAGAGTGGATGGAGTAGAAGATTAAGATAAAAGTTTGTGGTGGTGATTTCAGGTTGACGCCAGGCACGAAAATGGAATTACTAGTGCAGTGCAAAAGGTGGAAAGCTCACCTCCCCCCCCCTCCCCCCAACACGGCAGGAGGAACCCAAGCTCCTGCGCCTGCCCCACCCTAACTCAGCCTTCCCTGCTGCTGCCATCATCAACAAACAACGACAATCCAACCACTCTCACAACTTAGAAACACAAGAGACCACCAAACATCCACGAGACCACTCCTTCTACTCCTCCCCAAACCTCTCTCTTCTTAACGCCCACAAACCAACAATCCACAACTACAACAATACCAACAACAACAGCCAACCATGGCCGACGTAGAGATGGACGTCGACGAGCCCGTCTCGCCCGTCCCCACCCAGGCAAAAGTCGACGACATGCAGACCCACGGCAGGGCCACAGCCGTGCGCTCCATCGAGGGCTGGATCATCATCGTGACCAACGTGCACGAGGAGGCCGATGAGGAGACTATCCACGACATGTTTGGCGAGTACGGCGAGATCAAGAACCTGCACCTGAACCTGGACAGGCGGAGCGGCTACGTCAAGGTAAGAAAAAGAAAAAGAAAAAACTTCCCTACCTACCCTGTTTTTTTCTTTCTCCCCCCCCCCCCTCTCACCCCCCCTCTCCTCTGTGTGGTCTTGGTTGCTAAGCGATAGTGGTGATGCTTCACAGGGCTACGCGTTAATCGAGTATCCCACCCTCCAGGAGGCCCGCGCTGCCATCGACGGCGCCCACGACACCAAGCTCCTCGACCAGACCATCCACGTCGACTTCGCCTTCGTGCGCCCGCCCCCCAACAAGGGCGGCGCTGGGAGGTCCGGCGCAGGTGGGGGTGGTGCCCGCGGCGGCGGAAGGCGGCAGCGCAGCCGGAGCAGGAGTCCCGGCGGCGACAGGCGCGAGCGCGAGAGGGACGACTAAAGCTGCAGAAGCCAGACGGAGGAAGAAGGTGGGAGAGACAGAGAAGGTCCTGTGGCCCTTCGGCTGGCCGTGAGGCTTGGCCAATTGGAGAGGCGGGAGAGTTTGGGTCGGAATAGGGCTCACAGGGGGCGCAAAAATTGTCAAAGGGCGATGATACATGCGCGTGTCTAACATGGGCCTGCGGGCGTTCCTGGGACGTTTTAAGCCCCCTTGCCTGTCCGTCCGATTCCCGATTGTCATGGCGCCGGTCTCTCGGAGAAAGCTATGAAGCTACCAGGAGAGGGACGGGTGGGGGCGAACCAATCAATCGAGACGAGGCCGACGTGTTGTCCAACTCCTGAGGGTGTTTAAAAGAAAAAGAAAAAAAGGAGGGACGAGACACGTCGGCGTGCATCTCACCAACAATTACGGTACGTTGTCTTCGTTCACCTCCGCCATTACTCAACCTCGCCTATCTAAGTATTCATGAAGCTGACAGTAGCGCTACTAGACTCTCACACTGATAGCTGTCTTTCTTGTCATTGACACATCAGTTGCAAAGGACATGATGACCCGGCACCTCTCGGTAGGCGAGACAAATGTCAATGGGAGGAGGAAAAAAAAAAAAAACAGTGATAGAAATATACACAATTGGATGAGATGATACCTTATATGATACCTTATATTCACAAGGGTGCGATTGCTATCAATTCCGTCTCGCATGATTTCACGGTCCATTATTCTTCCCAAGACTGGATGTCCACGCATACTTCTCATGCATGTACATGACACTCTCAACAGCCCGCACACAGCAAAAAGAAAACGCAAGTCGGAAAAAAAAAAAAAGAAAGAAAGAAAAAGAAATAAACCCCGCAGTCAGGCGAAATGAATAGGAAAATAATTTGGCGAGAAAGGTATATCATGCCCCTGCATTTGCTGTCGTTCTGGCTATCCATGCATCATAATCATGCCATCGTAAACTTGATTTTGTCCGTCTTTTTCTTCTTCTTCGGATTCCTCGTCTGGCCCTGGGGGGTTAATAAAAGAAAGAAAGAAAGAAATAGTATGGAAGTCATTACCACATTGCCATGATGCTGCTTGCTTGCATGCTTGTCCGTCTCCCATCATCAGACATGTTCATCGCCCGCTTGCGCATGTCGATGAAGAAGAAGAAAATTCCAAGCACACCTCATTAAACCAACCCCCCCCCCCTTTTTTTTTTCTTCTTCTTCTTTCTTCTCCCTCCTACCTCCTAGGCCACGTCTTAGAAGGCCGTTCCAGGTGCAGGGTCAAACTCCCTCGCCACACCCGGTCCATTCGCCCTCGGCGCCATCACAGCTGGCCTCTGGCCCTGGCCCTGGCCCTGCTCGTAGTAACCCTGCTGCCTCTCGGCCGCCCTTCCCATGCCCTTTGCCTTGGCACCGCCATCATGTTGACTCTTGCCCCGGTTCAGACTCAACAACCTCTTGACGCCACTTACATTCCGCGCCGGCATTTCCACATCCTGCCCTTCCGCAGCATCGTACCACAGCTTGGGCACGAGGAGCCGGTACGGGACCGTGATGCCGGCCGGATCCTTGGCGCTGACCTCGACATTCAAGCAGATGTCCAGGCCGCCCTGGATGTTCACCTCGTGTGTATTTACCCTCCTCAGCCCGCGTCCCTGCTTCATGCTTACCGAAGGCGGTGTGCGGAGAACGGGTTTGGGCTGGAAGCTGGCATCCCCAACCTGCTGCTGCTGTTGTTGCTGCTGTTGCTGATGCTGTTGCTGATGCTGTTGCTTCTGCTGTTGCTGCTGCTGTTGCTGCTGCTGCTGCTGCTGTGGCCCGGTCACCGTAGTCGTCACGCCATAGCCCCTCGGCTGGCCCTCCAGCCCGCGGCTGTATGAGGCAGCAGGCACCTCCTCGCCCAAGAGCCGGGCCGCCTTGGCAGCACTGGGCCCCGGCCTGGAAGCAGACGCCGTGTTGTTGGCCGGCGCGCGCGCGGTGAAGTACGAGTCGTCGCCCTCGGAGAACTCTTCGTAGGAGCCGCCACCGCCTCTAAGTCCAATGGCGCCCAGGAAGCCGCCTCCGCCACTTCGATCCGACGAGTGCTCGTAGCGGCCGTCCTCAGGGTCGCTATCATCTCCCCACGTCCCGTTGATGCCGCCGTCGTCGGGCTTGGTCTTCTCGCGAGACTTGTTCCCGCGGCGGAACAGGCTAAAGTCGCCGCGCGTGAGGGACAAGGTACGTCGGCCTGTACCGGGCCGCTTCTCGCCTGCAGGCACGTCGCTGTCCGAGCGTCTTCCGCGGGACGAGAGTGTCCGGAAGAGACCGCCGGGGGCTTTAGAGGAGTTGGGAGGTCGCGAGTCGATCACATCAGCACGATGCGCTGGGCCGCGGTTTCGCTTAGACAGGCGACGCGAGATCCCTTTATGAATAAAACCTCCTCCTCCTCCTCCTCCTCCGTCCTGCGCCCCAGGAGAGGTAGCGACCGCCTGTTCCTCATAAAGAGACTCAGGCGGCGTCGAAGGAGGTGTCTGCCCTGGTGTGTACTCGCGGATGGAACACCAGTTCCGATGAGGTAAGAGGTGCTTATTGTTTCTCGGCTTGCCCTCGACTCCATACCCGAACATGGGAATCATAGCCTCGTCAGTGTCCTTGTCAAGGTGGTGCACCTTGTTGCGCTTGTTCAGCACGTCGGCCATGAGATCAGGCGGAGGTATGTTGACAATCGCAGATGAGATGACGTTGGGCATATAGCGAAAGTCTTTATGCTTGGGCAGGTCGAGTTTAGGGTTCGAATAGAACTGGCCGATCGCGGCAAGGTGGACGTCGCCGCTGAGGATGGTGACGCGGACCGACCTGTCTGCTGCAAGATCCTGCAGATCCTCGAGAACAATCTTGCGCTCATCCTTGTGGTTCTTGGCGGTCCAGTGGTCGTCGAGGTCGTCCAAGACCTCGACGCCACCGTCAAACTTGTTGAACACATTGCCGAACATCCCAGCCTTGCTAAGAGCCTTCACGGGGTCGAGCAGTCGAGACGTCAAGCTGTGAAACAGCGTCAGCCACATTTGTGCCATTAATCTTTGCGGAACAAAAGAGGTTGACTTACATGTTTTCCAACCACACCAGCCGGGGGTACGCAATCGGGACCCCCAACATGACGAGGAGGTGCTCTGTCTTGCCCTTGACGATCTCGTTGTAGCAGCGGTCCATCAGCTTGTCCCAAGTGTCTTCCTTGATAACCTGGTCGCGCATCCTCTCCGTCCGCGCGTCGACGGCCAACAGCGCGATCTTGGAGCCGAGGAACATGAACAAGCTGCGGCTCTGTTCGCGAATGTACGGACCGGGCTCCAGCCCCAGAGCCCAGCTGGGCTCCGTGTCCTCGGTCTCGTCCGCGATGCTCTGGTGCTGGAACAGCATGTAATACTTGAAGGCGACATTCCCAAGGCCCGAGAAGACAGGCGACGACATGAAATGGTGCGGATAACTGCCAAAGCCATCAATGATGTCGTGGTCGTCGTAAATATTCACCATGGGAATCTGCGAGTTGGCGAGGCCAAAGAGGCCCTGTGAGAACCACATGCAGTAGCGCTCCAGGTAGAAATTCTCCAGCTCGTCCTGCATCTCGGGTGAGAAGGGCGCATGTTGCTTGTGCACCGGGTTCCGGATCATGAGCCAGTCCTGGAAATGTCTCGTCTCTCGCATCACGACATCGCAATAAAGCTGATCGCCGTTACCCAACATGACGTGGAAGGGCCGGCTCTGGTGGTTGTTGAGGACGTCGCGCCATAGAGGGTCCGGCCCGCTCATCTCGTCGGGGTTTACAGACAAGCTGAAGCCATTGCAGCTGTGGAGCATGATGTTCATCGACTGCCCCTTGGCGGGGACCCAGAAACCGGTTGCAGGTCCGCGGTTGATGCGGTAGGCGATGCGCTGCTCCTCGTCGCGCAGTTCGACCTCGATGCTGAAACGCCAGAACGTGTAGCCTCGCTCGGCATGCAGGCGGTATCCTCGGATGTCCTTGTACTTGCCCATCCTCTCTCCGTCGACAGGTGCTCTCTTCCTGCGATCTGCAAAAGACCCTGGCGCATCGGTAGATCCTTCTGGGAGGTCGACATCAGGAGGGCTGCGCGTCCTCTCGAACAGACCCTTGTCACTGGGGTCTCGCGAGAGATCTCTACCCTCATCGAGGTGATCGACCGGTCGGACGTACAGCGTCTCGCCTCTGCGGCCCAGCTTAGGAAGCCCTGCGACGGGGTCCACGTACTCTGGCGGGACCTCTCCACGGACTTCTGCTGGGGGAGGCGGCAGGTTCTCGATCGGCTGTGCAAAAAGCCTCAGGGTTGGAGCGATATCGTAGGACGACTCCTGGTCAGTAGTCACGATCATCACGGTACCCCTCCAGAACTCCCTCTCGATAGCAGGCCCATGCCGGGCTGACCGACCGGTGATGCGCTCAGTTCGCATGCCGCAGTATCTGAGTAGAGGGCCGCACTTCAGATACAATTGTGGCTTGTATCTTGTAGGAGCTATATGATCAGGTACGCGGATTGCCATCCGCGCCGCTCGAGTCAGCAAGGTAGATTCAGAAAACTGTCGCGGATGGGAAGCAGCCCGAGAAGGAAGACAAGGGCAAAACATCGAGGACAAATCTCTGCTTGATCTCCGCTCTGAGGCGCTGACGGCCGTCCGATGGAACACTGACGGGTCTGGCGCCTCGCTCTGCGTCTGCCGGCCGTCGCTTGATGGCCTGGAACCTTGTGCGCCTGGGAGACCACGTCGTTGTCACCGCCATGGAGAGGCTGTGACTGACGGTGTCCCGGAGTGACAGCCCCCTCTCTTCCTGCAGTATCAGCTAGATCACATGAAGGTTGCGTACCGTTGGTCTCGTCATACTCCCCATCGAAGGCCTCCGCCTTGCGTGGGCGTGAGGAGATGCTGCCCCGCCGCTGAGATGGCGGTGTCTCCCACCAAGTTTGGCCCTTGTCCATGGTAGGGGTCACTTCATCCGAGAGCTCAAGCAGCGTCCCAGAAAGTGTTCCCACGGTACCCTTCTTCCATTCGTCCAGGTACTTGGGCGGGTTGTACAGCCCCTGGCCAGGCTTGTAGTCGTGACGATGGAAGAATTCCGACATGTGATGCTCATGGTGCGAGGCATCGTTGTGGTCGCCGCCAGGATAACCCGCTCCCGCTTCTGTGCCCGTGTCGAACTTGACTCTCGGCGCAGAGCCCTGTTGTGGGGGTCCGGATGCAAAGGTAAATGAGCTGGCAGGGGGACCCCGCGCAGAGGCCAGGCCTTGCTCCTGCTTTGCCGTATTGACAGAGTGCCCAGTCGTGATAGGCGAGTCTAGATCGCCGTCGTCATCAATGCCATCGTCATCATCGTCGCCTTCATGGTCTGGCATAACCTGCTGTGGAGGCGGCCGGCTCACAGCGACAGCCGTGTTGAGAGGCGGCGGGACCCTGGTGCGCATGGACCCACCGGCGTTTTTGTTCGGTGGACCCACTGGTGCGGGACCAGCCGCGGACCCGGGGCCCTGGGCCAGCGGAAAAGATCGAGGTGGTGCTCCCCGGGACTGACCCGAGGCGGCCTGGCCAAAAATCCTGTCGGCCTCGTTCCTCCGGTGGTACGACGGGTCTCCAGCAGGCGGGCCTTTCTTCAGCTTATTGCTTCCCTGTCGGGTCAGTGAGAAACCACCACCGGTGGGGGTGGTTGGAGGTTGTGTCGCCGGAGAATCGAGTTCAGATCCACCGTCTGGCAATTTGATGTCATTCCGTGCCGCCCGCTCGCGAAAGCTCAGGTTCCGCTGCACGGGGTCGTCTTCCTGTGCGTCAATGTCGTCAAATGCCTTGGGGTTGGGGCTCTTCTTCTGGTGGGGCACCTGACGCTGTTGTGTCCTGCGCTGCGGCTCCTCCACCTTGGCCACACCCTGTGGCGCCGTGGCAGAGCGGGCAGACACGGGCTCAGGGTGATTTTGGATTCGAGGGATTTCCGACTCGGACCCTGTGTCCTGGTCCTTGAACCGTACCGTGGGCGTCTGGCTGCCGTCCTTATCAGTGCCGCCCCGCGACTGGGCCCGGTCTCGTGCATTGCGCTCCGCGGCCTCGACCCGCGCGCGCCTCTCCTCCTTCGTGATGCTGTCGAGCGTCAGCTCAAGTCTCTGCAGAGGAGAGCGCATATCTGCGAACAAACGACGATCCACCTCACTCCCCAGGGAAGACTTCCGATGTCCATTCACGGCCTCCCTCGTACTGCCATTCCTGGCCTCCCTCGTACTGCCATTCCTGGCCGCGGCGGTGCTGCCACTGCTCGCCCGGCGGTTGGACGTCTGACTTGCGCGTTTCGTTCGGTCGACGGCGTTGAGGGGTTTGTAGAAGTCGGGGTCCAAGACGCCCGGGCTCGGAAGGTCGGACTGGGGCTCCTGATCGGCCTTGGGCAGGGTGTAGGGCATGCCGCCATTGCCATAAGGGTGTCTGTAGCTGACCGGGGAGGCCTTGGGCGCATCAGGGGCGGCAGGCAATGCGCCCGAGACCACGTAGGCATCCTCCTCCTCCCTGTTCTTGCTAGCACGTCGGCGCCGCCTCTCTATGATGTCAGGGGTGTAGATGCCCTGGGAGACAGGTCTGGGACCCAGCCCAGAACCCTGATAGGAGTTTCTGGGCGTCGCATAAGGGCTGATAGTAGCCGCGGTATGGGCGTCGGGGTTGTTGGTCTGGGTCGATGTCCGGTCGTGCCTGGGTTGGGGCGCAGCTGGCGGCGCAGGGTCTAGAGGTTGGCGAGCAGGTGCTCTCGAGGCGTACTCGCCAGAAGAGCCGCGCTGGTGGTGGTGGTGGTGAGGGCGACTTGAGACGCTGGGGCCGGGGAGGTTACCCCAGTACGGTGTAGTCATCGTGGGCTTGGACATGGGTGGTCAGAACTGGTTGAGGTTCGGGCGGTCCTAAGGCCAGTCCTCAACGCAGAAATGGAGAGGGAAAGAAAAAAAAAAGATCGCAAGAGCACAAGAGCAGGCGTTGGCAAACCAAAGCGCAAACTTATGTCCTGCCGAGCCTAGGACTGGTCATGCGGGTTTCCATAGCAGACAATGCGGGCTGGGACAGAACAGGAGATTAGCGCCGTAGTGGATGTGTGTGTATGTGTATGTTCGAGAAAAGCGGCCCAGCGGCACAGTATGGTGAGTGACTTGATGATGAGGTGCACAGCGCAAACGAGTGAGTCGGCCGTGTGGGGATGTGAACGGCGTAGATATTGGTCGATACCTTCAGGTTGTAGTAGGTAAGGCAGGGGTGGGTCCCATCAGCTGTTCACGACGAGCGGCTGAAGTGTGAGTGGGATGTGCTATTAAGTATCCGATTCACGAGGTCATGGTAAAGGTGAGGCGAGACGACGAGGACGACGACGAGGACGACGACGACGAGGAGCTTGGTAGGTTCAAACAGATAAAAAGGGCTGTCGACTATGAGGTGTCTTCAGGCTTCGAGGTATAGCCAAACAGACAACAGGTACGAGATGAGGAAGGGGAAATACGCTGTAAGGTGCGAGGGTAAACTGGCGAAAAAGGAAAATTGGGGTGGTTGACGACGACGAAGGGATTCGAGATAAGATGGCAGACCAAAATGTTGGCTGAATCGGGGATGGAGAAGAGAGAAGCAAGCCTAGCTACCTTACTAGGGGGGGAGAGGAGAGGGTAGGAAGGGGGGGGAGTCCCTTGTAGAGAGGCTTGCAGGGGTCACAACCAAGGTCAGGGTCGCGTACGATGTCTCCTTCCACCTCGTATTTTGACTCTGTTTCCCCTGCACGATTGCACGCACAACAGCTCTGGACTTGCACAGAAATAGGGCTCAAACGGCATTCATTCTTCACTCTCGGTAGATAAGAGGATTGATTTCCCCAATGTACGACCTCAAAAAGTGCGCGACGGTCGACCCGCAGCTGAAGATGGGCCCAAACATGAGTGGCAGGCAGGCAGACAGAGCAAGAGGGAAAAGGAAAGAACGAAGGGGGGAGAAAAAGAAAGAAGGAGAAAAAGAGGTGTCGTCATATCAGCTTGGCCCGTTTTGCACCAATGAGAACCTTCTCATCGCAGTAGCAGCGCACATAAAATAGAATCCCTGTTCAACTCCTCAACAAGCGAACTCGCCCAGCCTCCGACCTTTTTTTCCCCTTCTCCACCACAGCGACCCTTGGGTCTATATCCTACACAGCGCAGTTCGAAAGTCATAGTGCCGCCGCCTTGCTTGGACTGCGGTGCGGTGCTCGACGTATCGCACTTGTCAATGGTCTCGCAAAAGATGCGCCCGCCACAGTTGCCTAATGTCGTGAACTGACTCTCTAGCAGAAGAGGGCGGAAACGACCACTAAGGCTCAGCTCGATAATCTGCAGGGCTAGCTTTGGACTTGCAAAGCACTAGACAACTCATCCGCATGGTCTGATCCGCGAAGCCACCAGTGACCAGGGCGAGGCTAGCTAGAGGCTCTTGTCAGGAGGTATTGCATTTATTACCATAGTACTATATATGTATATATATATGTGTGTGTGTGTGTGTGTGTGTGTGTGTGTGTATATCAGGCTGCATTGGCTGGTACATGCATGATACCACCATACTATGCGGAACAAAGATGCCCGACACACTCGATGCCCGAGTAGCAGCAAGCATAGGAACACGCAGAGCTGACGAGGTGGTGGTGGGTGGCTGGTACCTGCATGGTAGGGCTCTCCACACGATGGATCCGGTGGCTGCAGTTCCTCTCCCTCTCCCTCTGTCTCTCTCGGCAGCTGCCGCACCATACATAGCTGCATTGCCCTGTGGAGACACGATCGGTTATGTTTGGCACGGCAGGGCTTGAAGCTTCCCCCCCTTCCCGCCAAAAAAAAAAAAATTAATAATAATAATAATAATAATAAATAATAAAAAAAGGGCTGCCATCCTTTTTTTTTCGTCTTTTTTTCCTGGTCTCCTTAGTCGCCATTCCCAAAAATAAGTACTTGACTTCCAAAAAAGAAAGGACAGATGTGGTCTGTAGGCTGTGGCCTCACGGCAGTAAATTTAAAGCAAATAAGCAGCGCTCGCCTGCTCGACCTTTAGGCCCCAGGCCTGCTGAGAGTGAGACCAAAAGGAACCGAAGACCCGAGTCGTGATTGGGAGAGAGACCTGCATAAAGACAAAGCACTGGTGCGTGCTCCTCCGTACATGCTTAAGAGTACATAGGAATAATTACCATGATAGTCCTTCCTCGGCTTGAGGCGGCCTGATTCGGTTGCAGTGTCGGCGGCTGGTGACAAGCCGGAGCAGGTCGTGAGCTGGCTCGGGTAATTTGTTTCCTCTCTCGGACGATGCAAATTCCCCACATTGATCACGTCGTAGGAATCCTACTGTGCACACCACCATAAAAGGACCGTTGCAGGAATGTTTTCTCAAGAGGGCAGGTAAGTAAGAAAATGATGGGCTCAGCCTGCTGGGCTAGTCTGGCCTCAGGCTTCCCATCCTGCTGGCCAACTTACTTTAAGTACTCACTATAGGGTTAGCCTTTTACTCTCGTTGAGTGTTACATGTACATGACAAAACAGTACAGAACGAAGAAGCTGCTGGTGAAGTGCCTCGTCAGTGTCTACGCAGGTACTTTCCCTTCCGAATGTCAAGGGCAGGGGGGGTTGGCTGTCGTCGCCAGTCCCTCAGAATTCAGGGTCCAAGCGTGGACCTGACACTACTAAACACCACTCACTGCACACCTCTCTCTCTCTCTCTCTCCCTCTCCCCCCGTGCTTGCAGTAGTTTCCATAGTAGTATGTAAGTTGAATGCTATTTCAAAGATTGAATTGTGAATGTTTTCTAACCATTAACTACTCACTCACAAAAAGATCAAAATCTTATGCATGCAGATCCCCTCAAAATATACTCGAGTACTATTTTGAGATCTGAAATAAGGCGCGATGGCGAGGTCACTGCAGAAGGCCGCTAGCGTAAGCCGCCCGAGACAGGACCAGGGGTGGCCGCCTGTCTGTGCTTAGCCCCGCGAAGGGGGACGAGGACACCGTGGACTTCCAGGCCCTTGGTCCTCTAGGCGTGGCCCTCCTGGGGGAGACCACTTGGGGGGAACCACTGAGGGGGGGGGGGAGGGGACCACGGGGGACCACTGGAGGACCACTGTAATAGACTTAGCCCGTCTTACTGTGACGCTACGAAACCCATCCCACAGGGCCCTTGAAACAGAGCAACGAACCTTCAAACCACTGCCCAGACACAGAACACAAGAAAAAGAAGACTTACTCAACAAACAACAACAACATGTCCGCCGCCGCCACATAGCTCTCCACCTCCTCAACTGTGTCTGTTTGTTTTTTCTTTCCTTCTTTTCTTCTTCTCTTTTCTTGTGCTCCAGCACAGTAAGTTAGAGAGAGAGAGGTCTGTGTCTGCGTTCTTGTGTGGTGTTTGCGACCAAAAGCCATACGCGGCGTCTAATTCGTCCCACCATCTCTTCTTCCTTTGTCCCTTTTACAGCGCCTCGACCCCTTTAATCGATACTCGCCACGCAAGCCATCTTGGAAAGACAGCGCCCCTCCTCGACACTTTTGAGCGAGGCTGTCTCTCCCAATCTCTTCGATCGACCCAGTTCCTCGAAATTCTCTTTCCGTCTACATCACCACAGAAAATCCTCAACCTCTTTACTCTTCTTTCCGGAAAAATAAAGAGGGCAGGCATCCCATGTGCGACACCGCTTAGCCGCCAAACCCCGGGACCATGAAGATCACGGCCCTCCTTGGCCTCGGCCTCGCAGCCGTCGCCGGAGCCAGCCATTTCTACCACGAGCGTGATGACTTCTACATTGTCCACCTTGACGACCGAACCGACGCCGACGAGGTTGCGTCCAGGCTCGGCCTGCGCAACGAGGGCCAGTTTGGCCAGCTCAAGGACCACTTCGTGCTCAGGGGAGCCAGATCGGAACACGATGTGGTCAACACAGAGATCAAGGCCAGGAGGCGGCGCAAGAGGGAACAGGGGAGCAGCAGCAGCAGCAGCCGTGATGTGCTCGACGGTGTCCGTTTTGCGCAGAGACAGGAGCTCCGCAACCCCTGGGAGAAGCGCATAATACCCGACCTCGCCGGGCCTCGCCTCGTCAAGGGGCGCGCCGACACCAGCTCCAACCCGGTGCTGGTGGCGAACCAGCAGTCCCTCATGTCGGCGCTCGGCATCAGCGACCCCATCTTCAACGAGCAGTGGCACCTCCTGAACGTGGTCCAGGAGGGCCACGACGTCAACGTGTCGGGCGTCTGGCTGCAGGGCATCACGGGCAAGAACGCCACCGTGGCAATCGTCGACGACGGCCTGGACATGCACAGCGATGACCTCAAGGACAACTTTTACGCCCAGGGCTCGTACGACTTCAACGACAAGACCGACCTGCCCGAGCCGCGGCTCTCGGACGACAGGCACGGCACGCGCTGCGGCGGAGAGGTCTCGGCCGTCAAGAACGACGTCTGTGGCGTGGGCGTCGCCTACGATTCCAACATCGCCGGCCTGCGTATTCTTAGCAAGATGATCACGGATGCCGACGAGGCCATCGCCATGAACTACGACATGGCCCACAACGACATATACTCGTGCTCGTGGGGCCCGCCCGATGATGGCCGGTCCATGGAGGCGCCTGGCGTCCTGATCCGCCGGGCAATGCTGAACGCCGTGCAGAAGGGCCGCAACGGGCTGGGCAACATCTACGTCTTTGCCAGCGGCAACGGCGCTGCCAGCGACGACAACTGCAACTTTGACGGCTACACCAATAGTATCTACAGCATCACGGTCGCCGCTGTGGACAGGAAGGGCGAGCATCCTTACTACTCCGAGGCGTGCTCCGCCAACCTGGTGGTGACCTACTCTAGCGGTGGTGGCGACAGCATCCACACCACGGACGTCGGCCAGAACACCTGCACGTCTGCGCATGGAGGTACCTCTGCCGCGGCTCCCCTGGCCGCCGGCATCTTCGCCCTGGTTCTTGAGATCAGACCCGACATCACGTGGAGGGACATGCAGTACCTCGCCCTCAACTCTGCTGTCCCCATCAACGAGGACGACGGGAGCTGGCAGACCACCTTCATCGGCAAGAAGTTCAGCCACACGTTTGGCTATGGCAAGATTGACAGCTACGGCCTCGTCGAGCTGGCAAAGACCTGGGAGGTCGTCAACCCCCAGTCTTGGTTCTTCACCCCCTGGATCCACGTCAAGGAGGCCATCCCCCAGGGCGACGAGGGCATTGCCGTCAGCTTCGACGTGACCCCAGACATGCTCAAGGCGGCCAACCTGAAGCGGGTCGAGCATGTGACCGTCACCATGAACGTCGACCACACCCGCCGAGGTGATCTGTCCGTCGACCTGGTCAGCCCTAACAAGGTCATCAGCCACCTCTCGGTCCCTCGCCGTCTGGACAACGAGGCCTCTGGGTATATCGACTGGACCTTTATGAGCGTCGTTCACTGGTATGTATTAACACATACCATAAATACTCTTTCTTTCTTTCTTTTTTTTTTTTTTTTTTTTTGAATATACAGCTGACCAAAACACCTCCCTACGCAGGGGCGAGTCTGGTATTGGTACCTGGACCGTGATTGTCAAGGACACCAAGGTGAACGAGCACAACGGCACCTGGGTCGACTGGCACCTCAAGCTCTGGGGCGAGTCCATAGACGCCAGCAAGGCCAAGCTCCTCCCGATGCCCAACGAGGATGACGACGACGACCACGACGCGATTGTCACCACCACCATCCCGCCCACGGTCGTCACCCCTCCCGCCGGCTTCCACACGCCCGGCGAGCTCCCCAGCGCCACGCCCACCGACCACCCCGACCGCCCCGTGAACGCCAAGCCGTCCCAGGCCGCCGGCGGCGACCCCGTCACCGGCGAGCTCGACGAGTCGCCCCAGGCCACCGAGACCGCCTCCAACTGGCTCCCCGGCTTCCTGCCCACCTTTGGCGTCGGGCCCCGCGCCCAGGCCTGGATCTACGCCGCCCTCGCCCTGATCCTCATCTTCTGCGCCGGCCTCGGCGTCTACCTCTTCACCGCCCGCCGCCGCCGCCTCCGCAACGCCACCCGTGACAACTACGAGTTTGAGCTCCTCGACGACGCCGAGGCCGAGGGCCTCACCGCTGGTGCGGGCGGCGAGAAGACCGCCGGCGCAGGCGGGAAGAAGCGCACGCGCGGCGGGGAGCTGTATGATGCGTTCGCGGGCGGCAGTGATGACGAGGACGACGGGGGCCACTTCTACCGGGACCACGAGGAGGGCGTCGAGGGTGCCGCTAGCCCTGAGGGTGGTGACGCCGCCGCGAGAGAAAAGAGGGCCCTGGGTGGCAATGATGATGATGATGACGACCACCATGTGCTGGGCAGTGATAGCGAGGACGAGGGCGATGAGAGGGAGGCGCTGGCCGCTGGGAGGCGGTAAAAGCATGGATGGAGAGACCTTTCTCTTCAGCTCAGCGACGCTACGGCATTCTTACAATCCAGTGTGTGTGTGTTTGTATGCGTGCATGTGTGCATGTAAGGATGTGTGCATATATTTTCTTTGTCTCTTTCTTACCTGCATGGATAGAAGATGAGAAACAGACAGAGAGACAACCAGATAGGTGTGTGATATTGGAATGATCTCTCCCAACCCTCGGGAAGAGAGTCAAGAGGGAAGAAAACCTGACCCGACCAAACTGATCCCTGCCAACCCAACAAAAAAAAAGCATGACCAAACAAGAAAAAAAGAAAGAAAAAAAAGTCTGGCACATTATGTATGGAAGGGTGGAAGAGGGGGAGGGGGAGAGGGGGAGGGGGGCGGTTTTTTGGCTTTTTTTTTTTGTATGACGACGGACGGGGTTGGCGTTAACATCATCTCCCTCATGAAAGAAAGCATCGTATATAGGCATGCATGCTACTTTTATCTTATATATCTACTTACTTTTGATATCATCATCAGCATCATATAACAACAAACATACAAGCCCTGGGTTCTTCTTTTTTTTTTTTTTTTGAGAGTGTATATAGCGGAAGACATTCCAACCGATACTGTTCAGTCTCCTTTTTTGCGTTCACAGCAGCAGGGCGGGCGATGATGGTTCATGCCTCCTTCTATCACATGTCAATTGCCTATACCACAGACGGAGAAAACACACGACAACTAGAGTGCGAGTGTGATGAATTGGTTTTTGTGTGTGTGTGTGTGTGAGAGAGAGAGAGAGAAACAAAAGTAGTAAGTAGTAGTACTTTACACTTTCCAATAAGAATACAAAACCCCAGTGGACGGGATGCTTCAACGGCGTTCCCTCCCCATTTGATTCCAGTTAACGCCTCGAATCCATTTCCCATTCTTTCCAGGACCCAATCCATCCTTGGCGCCAGAATTAAAAGAAAATCGCAAAGAAGAAGAAAAAAGGAGAGAAAAAAGAGAAGTGAATAAGAAAGAAATAGCCTTTTTGTTTCTCGGAGGCATCATCTTCAACAAAGCACTGGAAACAATTCCGAGCCCCGTCCGTCGCCTCCCACACGACCCACGTTTCGGCCAACTAGACCATGCGCGGTTTGTTTTCCACGACCTCCTCCTTCTCTCGAAAGAAAAGAAGAAGAAAAAAGAAGAAGAAGGGCTCGCGGTGTTTCTCAAGTCCAGAGCTCGGCTCCGGCATCAACCCAGTCATGGAGGATCCGGGCCTCCTCCTCCTCCTTCTTTATCTCTCGCAGCAGAGCCTGCTTGTGGCGGGCCTCGTCCAGCACCGCCTGAATCTCAGGGGGCGCCTCACCCGCCCGGCCGAGGATAGTAGCCCGGCTCATAGCGCGATCCGCCGCCCGGAGTTTTGCCTCCCGAATGGCCTCGTCCATTCTGTGAGGTGAAACCGCAGGCTCTCGCTCCAGCCCCGGGATGTTCCACAGGCGCCGCCGCGCGATGCCAGGCAGCTGCTGCTCCTGCGCGGCGGCCTCCTCGTGCTCGATAGCCGGGCGCACGTGCTCATCGCCGTCTTGCTGCTCCTCCTCGTCCATGCAGATCAGCACACCGCTATGGTGCATCTCGCCATTATCGTCAACAGCCCCGTCCGTGGTACGCTGCGGACCCACCAGCACGTTCGCCACAGCAGCAACAGCAATTTCCTCCCGCGCGGCCGCCTAGGCCGGGGGAGCCACGCCCTCACGCTCGCACTCGTCCACGTACCGCTGCCAGACATCAATCACGTCGCCGTAGAAGCCGACGTGGGCGTCCGCCAGGCGGCCCAGCTGGCCCTTGAACTCGATGCGCTTGATGCGCTCAAAGTCGGCCGTCTCCTTGACGACCTCCTCGTCGAACATCTCGGACGTCTTGCGCGCCACCTCGGACTCACGCGTGAGCTCGTCGATGCGGATCTCCAGCTTCCTAAGCCGCTCGCGCCGCGCCTGCTCGTGGTCGACCCCGCGGAAGTCTTCGAGTTTCGAGCGGATCAGGCCTGCCGCGCCAGAGCCCCCGCTCCCGCCGTAGCCAGAGGCGAGCATGTCGCGGTCGGCCGAGGACTTGTTGAGGTATTCGGTGAGCTGTTCGTAGTCGAGCTGCTTCTGCTCGCGGGCCTTGAGCAGGTTCTTGAGCTGGCCGCTGTACGCAATCATGTCCCGCAGGCTGCCGAGGTAGTCCTGGTCGGTGTGGTCCTTGAGCTTCTTCAGCCCGCCGGCCGAGTCCTCGACGGACTGCGCAAAGGCATGGACGGCAGCCTCGACGCCGGGCTCGAGGGTGATGAGCTTCTGGAACTGTTCTGCCAGGTCCCTGTAGTCCGCCTCGATGTCCGTCTCGCGGCGCGCAACCCTCGCGATCAGCTTCTCGACCTGGCCCAGGTCCTCATCCAGCTTGTCGCTCTTGTCCTTGACCTCGATGAACCGACGGTCCGGCTTGTGCACCTTGGTGAAGACGTTGATGAACGAGTCGGCAAACGTATCAAAGACCCCGCCGCTTCCGCCTTCATTCGACGACCCCGTGTTGGCGCGGCTCGACCGGCTGTGCATGGTAGCATTCCAGTCGGGACTCTCGAGGAAGGTGTGCAGGATCGGGGCGCGGCGGAGGATGGGGTGCAGCGCGGTGCGCGACAGGAATCGCTGCAGCGAGTGAGCGCGCCGCAGGGTAAAGTCCGACCCGAAGCGGTCGCCCCGGACGTACTCCATGCGCTGCTTGTCGGGGAGGGGCGGGACGGCGCATGCTGGGTAGTCTTTGCTGAGGGTCTTGGAGAGGAAGACAAAGTCGGTGAAGCGGCGACGAACGATGGAAACAGGCTTCTGGAAGGCAGAAAAGGTAGACTGTCAAGAGAGAGGCCTGTCAGCTTTATCTTCCTGCAGGGTCGGAGGGGAAAGGAATGTGGAGGAAGGTGATTGATCCTGTGAAGACGAGGTGACTTTGACTTGCATTTGTGGTGATCAGATATGACACGTAGGCATCTTTGGTGCCTGCATTCTCGGTGTGAGGCTCAGTGACAGTGCAATCGAGGACCTCGCTGCCGCCTGCCGCAGGGTCAAGCTGCTGACGGCTGACAGCATCACTGCCGCCATCATGTTGTTGCTTCCTGACCGGGCTGTCAGGGTCGGGGCTGTCAAGGGGGCCGACACTTGAGCTTCCACCAGGGGCATTCTGGTCGCTGTGGAAGGACAGGTTGTGGAAGTTTTCCTCTTCGATGGATCTGCCTCCTCCCATGGTGGGCAGCTGTCGTGAAGAAGGTCGATGAGGGGTTGGGTTTTGGGGGATGTTGCGCACGTCGATTGAGCTTCGACTGTGGCTTGGTGGTGTCGATTCGAGTGGGAAGAAGATTCAACCTGGCAGAGGGTTGCTACAGAGTCTGGGTATTGCTTCTCATTCGAGATCAGATCGCAATGCAAGTAGGTCTGTTCGTGATTGCGGAGCTTGTTCGTCAAGCTTGTTGTTGGTGGTGGGGGGGGCAGGAAGGAAGTTGGTGGTGGAAGGGGAAGGGAAATGGAGGCTGACGTCGTTGGCTGCAGTGGGGCTTGTGATTGAGCTGGACCCTAGCAGGGCACCTAGCAGGGCACCTAGCAGGGCACCTAGCAGGGCACACCCTGGGCATTTCAAAAGCAGCACTGTAGGTGACTTTGGGGCTCCACATTCAGAACACTAGCAACAGAAAGCTGAGACGACCCTGATAGGTGGTGATTACTTCATGATCCCATATACGTGTGACTCTCTCTCTCGGTACAACCTACTCACTCAGATACCAAGTTGTGTTCAAAGGTTTCACTGCAAGCTATTTGTGTACAATCCTATGCTTCTGGGTTTCAGATCTGGGCATGTGACAAACCTCTCTCTATACACGCACTCGAAATGTGGAACTGAATGGCTGAGTGATTATGGCCCTTCTGTCCCTTGACTCTTCTTCTTCGAAAGCAGCCGGATTGAGTACTTGAATACCAATGGCCAACGCTCACTCTCATCTCTCCCGAGTATCTTACCTTATTCTTCTCAACCAACCGTTAGTCCGCAAACACACTGGCATGAAATCTTATCTATCCCCCTTCCTTCGTAGTGTTCACTAGCAATCAGTTACTAAAGAAAGGAAGTAAGAAATCATCTTCCTGGTAAATCATTCCTCGTCCTGAGTTTCGCTGTCTTGTCACTTATGATCGGTCCAGGCCCCCCCCCCCCAAGCCTACGTCTACTCTCTTTGAGATCGTCATCATTTCCTGTCATAGTACTACTCTGCCTCACTGGCACGATGTGAGGTGTGGTGTTTTGCAAAGATGCTTGCTCACTCCTTTATCCAGACTCAGAGTAGCGCACAGAAGATCCGTTTTCAGAGTAGAAGGGAGGTTCTATTCCATTTTAAGTGATGAGTACTTTAAGTCTTCTATGCCTTGATCTCCCCCGCTGACTCTTCCCGCACTGTTGTATCGTGCTTGTCTCTCTGGACATACCGGGTTGTGGGTTGGGAGGGAGTGGAATGATCTTTTTTCCCTCTTCTTTCTTTTCTCACTCTCTCATCACCCACACACACACACACACACACAAGGTATATATAACCCAATCCTCTCAAGATTCCATCCTGCGACGCCGTAAACAAAAAAAAAAATCAGAACATTCCCGTTCTCTATCAAATGCACGTTTTCTCAGCACTCACACATGCGCGCGCATACAAAGGGAAAGAAAAGACGACCAAGAAGAAGAAAAATGAGTGACAGCCCCGCTCTAGGTAAGTGGTGAGGAATGGTGGTCTTCTCTCTTATTTGGCCTCCTTGGTGGTATCCTTGTGCTGCGCTGCGATCAGGTCCGCCTGGGCGGCGTCCATCTCGGCCTGTATGGCCTCGCTGACCTGGTTCTTCTCGACACCGTCGGCGCCCGCGGCGGCGGCCTGGCGCTCCTCCTTCTCGTCTATGTCCTCCACGTCCCGCGGCGTGGCCAGGCCGCTCACCTGGTTGGACTCGTTCTGCTCGCTCTCGTCCTCGATCAGGTCCTCCTGCTCCTTGAGAACCTCCAGGCGCTGCTTGTTGGTCGCGGCGCCCTCGGCGGTGTGCACCTCGAGCTCGATCTCGTGGTACAGCTCCTCGGGGATGGAGGACAGGACGCCGATCAGCGCGTCGATCTGGTTCGCGACCGCGTTGTCGCCCGTCTGCGCGTACATGTAGGCGTTGCTGAGCACCAGCAGGGTGGACGGGACGCCCTCCTTGAGGCGCAGGTCGAGCCACGTCTGCAGGTCCTCGCGCAGCCGGGCGGGCGACACGCCGTAGGACTTGATGCCGCGGCTGGCACAGGCCATCTGGAGCTCCGACACGGACAGGCTCTCGACGCCCTCGTAGCTGATGGCGCGGTCGTCGCGCTTGATCTGCCGCATGCGGTGCCGGATCTGGTACCGGAGCATCTGGTCGGTGCCGAATGTGTTGAGGCTCATGTACCTGCACATGGAGACCAGCTGCGGCCGCGACAGGTTGTCCAGCGTGAGGTCGTCCCTGAACGCCTTACAGACCTTGATGACGTCCTTCTCGGTGGGTTTCTCGCCGGTGGCCCGGACCTTTCGGAAGAAGTTGGCAAACTCCTCCTTCTGGGCCAGGGCCGGGGACACGGGCAGGCCGGTCTCCTTGATGGACGTCCGCAGGAAGCCGCTGACTTCTTTCCGGAGCGCGCGCAGCATCTGGGCCTTCTTGTCCTTGGACTTCTGGTCCTCGTATGTCGAGGGGAGGAGGTTGGGGAACAGCTTGAGCGCCACCGGCAGGAGCAGCTCGGCGAAGGGGATGATCACGAAGGCCGAGAAGGGGACCAGGCGCGCGAGGTCCTGCACCGTCCGCTGGAGCTGTCGGCTCTCTCTCCGCGTGAGCTCGTACCCGGCGGCCATCCGGAGCGCCAGCCTCGTGCTGATCTTGACCTCGGTGGCCAGCAGCTTCGTCCCGTCCCAGTAGTGCTGGACTTCCTTCTTGACCTTCTGGCCCAGGGTGAGCTTCTTCTCGTCCTTCTTGGCCTCCCTCTTGGAGACGGAGAGCGCCTCCCTCTGCTCAGCCAGCTGGTCCAGGGACTTCTCGGAGTCTGCGGCGGCCTTCTCTTCCGCCTCTTTCACCTCTGGCTGGTCCGCCTTCGCGGTCGACTTTGTGGCGGACGAGGCCTCCTTCGGAAGGGGCTTCTTAGCCTCCTCCGCGTTGAAACCGGGTGGTGGGCCAGACGGGGGTCCACCCCTATTGGGTTCCGTAGTGACGGTGCGGATAGGGATGAGGACGGCGAGGGCGGGATGTTGGAGTTGAATGTTTCGGGCATTTCGACCAAGTTGGAGGGAGCTCGCCCGCAGGGCCGACCTGGATATGACACGACCTGGATGGTAGTGAGGAGAAGAATCAGCCGACAGTCCCAAGATGACAAGTCAGGACAAGTGCGCCCTGGAAAACCAGAGCCATTTGTTTAGGCTTACCACTGCCCGCAAAAGGGTTCACGACGGCGGCCCTCCGAGCCACGCTGGCGGATGCGCTCATGATGTAGGCGCTAGGTGGGAAAAGGAGAGTAATGTGTGTGTGTGTGTTAATCTAAGGTGGAAAGAAGTGGAAAGAGAGGTAACATGGAGAGAAAGACAAGACAATGCGACAGATAGAGAAGATGATGAGCAAGAGAAGGAGGGGTGGAAGTGGTGGTGGTGTGTGCAAGGTTGAAGAATGAAAAGGAGCGTTGCGACCAAACGGCGGGCATTGCAGCAGCTGCAGGATGCAACCCAGAGGGGCGGCGGCGGCGGTACTTGGGTTCTTCTGGTAGCGGGGATTGTTGAGGTACAAATCACGTGGGCCTTCTCGAAGTACCTTGGCTATTCCTACCCACCCAGGTTGTCAGGCCCTCCTCGACGCTACAGGCTCGTCCTCGACTCAGATTACGTTCCTGAAAGGCGGTAGATCATGCTGTGATACCCCTCGTACATGATTGTTCTGGTCCACCTCGTTGTTTTGACCCGTCATTGTCGTCTTATGCCTGAACACGGATTGTTACTTTAGGTTGGCTGAGTGACATGTGAAACATGCCCACCACAAGTACCATCTAGACCCCATCCATCTTCCGGATCCACCGGGCGGTCGCCACGACACTGTTCTGGGTTCGGGTTGACAGCGCATACCCCCTGTGCCCGCCTGTTTTACCCCTGAAAAGGCCGCCCTAAACTCCGTCCGAGTCTCCCCTGAACCATCCCCCTAAACCCCCGTACAGGCCCAGAGACCGCCGTCCTACAAACAAGCCTTGGCGGGGCTCAACAACTTCCGTGTACGTGGCCGACAACACGCCTCGGGCCCGGGCACCACGGGCTCTGGAACGAGGTCCTGCAATAGTGGGATTACTATATGTACCGTCACACTGTCAAGCCAGCTTCAGAACAGGTTCAACTTGACTTCTACATGCATCCCACCTCTTTCTTTCTTCCTTCTTTCCTTCTTTTTTCCCACACCTGGGCGGCGTCCGACCAAATTCCAATTCATACTCTTATACACTAAAGACTCATCAGAATGCAGTGAAGCCTTGAGACGCGGTATTGTGGGCACTGCAGCATCAATAGGACCAAGTTCAGCACCTGAATTTCAGAAGGCGGAGTGATCCTCTGTAGCCGTACCCGTAGTATTTGAGGAAAGACAGGGTTAGGGTTGTTAGGCCGGAAAGCTGCTCAATGTACACCCACGCAATCATTTCAGCAGACTGACGAAATGTTCCAGCGCTTGCGCCTGCAAATACCTAGTCAACGCTCCTCGCCTTCTCTCATATCTATCATGAAAGCAGACATGCCGATAAACAGAAAGTATATTGATGAGATGTGCTAGGGAAGGAATAAAGGAAGCTACTAAAAATCACCAAGTACAGGAAAGGCAGGGCAAGTGCTTGCCAGACACGAACGGACTAGTAAGTACTCAAGTACTTACTTACTTAGTCACTGGCCCTCGCACACCAATTCACTGTCGAACTCGTCCAACACAGCCCTCATCATGCCATCCACCAACGACGCCTCGTACTCGATCCGTCCTGCCGGCCCATCCCCAGAGAGCACTCTTTTCGTGATCTCAGGCCCCTTGCTGGCCCAGACTCCCCGCAGCACGGGCGACAGCTCCGTCAGGTACGTCCCCTGGAAGGCCGATGGGGGCCTCTGCTCCCTCGGGAATATCAAGTCCCACAGCAGGAACCACTTCTCCTCGTTGCTCTTGCCCCTGAACTGCCACAGTGACTTGCTCAGCTGCTTCATCTGCTCGTCCGAGATGCCATCAAAGTCAACCCTGGGCTGCACTTCGCACGTCCCCTGCCGGACGTGCTCGTCCCGCGCCTCCGAGCTCGCGAAGATGGTGGAGCACCGCGCGCAGTAGTTCTTGGGCTGTGCGTGTCTCCGCTCGAGGTGCTGCTTGACGTCCTTGATGCGGAGCAGCCTGTATTGGAGGCACGCGTGGTGCTTAACGAGGTCGTGCTTCAGAAAGGGACACGCCAGCGTGCTCTGCTTTTCCTGGCTGCCGCCGCCGTCGTCACCACTGCTGGCCCTCCTTGCCTTCTTCGCGCCGTCAACCTGACCCGGGTCCTCAAAATTTCCCGTGGACCATGATCTTTTGGATGACGGCGGGTGCATGCTCTGGCGGCTCTGGATGTTGCTCGGGGCGCTCGGCACCGGGAAGACCATGGACGAGTCGCTGTCAATATCTGGCGTAGCCCCCACAAAATGGTTGTTGCAGATTAAGAGCGCAGAGTTGGGCTGCGAGAACAGCCACTCATCTGTCCCCGAGACGGATTCAGGGACGGCGAGGTTCTCAAGCCACGCCAGCTCGTGGGAGTGATCACCAAGGCCGATAGAGGATGGCGGGTTGGTGTCATCTTGCTCCGCCTCGCGCGCCCCATGCGCTCGTTCGCCATCCTCAACACAAATGCTACTAGACATGTTCAAATGGGGGGTTGGCCCACAATAGCCACTCGTTTCCCTTGTGTAGGTCTTAATAAGGCGGTCCACCCGCAAGGTGAAAATCTCGCTTCACGTTGCGGTCGGCCGCAGAGGATGGGAACCCAGAACGCAGAACTGGCAGGTCGTGAGGCGTGCAAAGAGGAGAGAATCAGTTAGATCTCAACAATTATGTGATACTTGTGACGTGAGGACCCACGTAAAATACACAAGACACACGTTGTTTAAACAAATTGGCCTAAGTATAGCAGGGTGTTGCGATGTAGATGCTCTCGCTTGCAACATTGGTCGTCCCCGGCGGCAGTCGTACAGCGCAAGAAGACTGCGACCTATACGGGCTCGATTACATGCAGGTAATGAGTAAGGGTAGGCAGAGAAGTGGCATGGGATTTCTGGTCACTATAATAGATAGGTCAAAAGCAATATATATTCGAAAATTTGAAGGACAGATCAAAAAAAGACAACTTGAGTGCTACAATGGGGTAAAGCTCGGCGTGCCCGGTCACTCCCAATTGGCAGAGAAGAGATGGAAGTTAACGTCCAAGAGACGCGAAAAGTCAACTATACCGGGATTTTTGCAAAGTCAGCCAGCCCCCATGGTGTACTGCAAGCAATCACTCACACACTCCTTGTTTGAGAAGGCATACAAATAAATTAGCTTAACAATTGCATGTTTACATATGTATGCATAGATAATTTACTCATCGGCTTTTCTCTTCCCTTTGCTTTCTTGCTATTTCTCTTGCTTTCTGGGCCAGGGTTAGGGTTAGGATTAGATACCATGCGCAACCCACTTTATCTATTACCACGCCCCATCTCTCAACCGCCCGTATCCCTTTCTCGCTCTTTCCCTCTTGCTTTTTTCGTTTCGCTCTGTGTCTCTCTCTTTTGTTCCTTTTCTTCTTTCTTTTTCTTTTTTTCTATTTCTCCATTCTTATGCAGGTAAGCGAGCTTTTCTCGAATCATGTCGCCAAAACTACCCTATTATATGCCGAGAGCTAAGCAGGGGTTTTTGTTCAGCCCACCCTCACCGCACAATTGCCAACTATAGCATAAGTAGAGGCACATGTGTGCTGCTGATATTGCACACACTTGGGCTTAGCTTCTAACCACACAGTTGTGCTGGTAAAATGGTAAACGTTGTTTGACAATGTCTATATATATTCACCTCGATACAATCTAGACAGGAGAGCAATTTCAAAAATATACAATGCAGGCAGATTCTCCTTCTAAGAAACCCATCGTCTCCTCTCTATTGTTGATCTCTAAGAATTTCTCCCGCCCCCAGCTCCCCTAAGAAAGACAAACAAGAGGCCAGTCAAGATCCTGGTTTGACAGCCTGAGACCAATCATATAAAGACTGTTCCAGGTGTGGGGCAAATCAGTCACAAAGGAATTCTACAAACTTGCCAGGGTGTGTGAACCCCCTGCTTGCAAGCTGACCATGCACTCATTCCTCATCTGCATACTTTGCTGACATGAGTTAGGTGTCCATTGAACAAAATGGCGACAGTGAGAGGGTGGTGTCAGTCTGAAAACACCTGTGATCCAGTCAATCACCAGCTGATCATGTCCATCCCGAATGACAATAATACCAAGGTCCGACAGAAGAAGGATGCAGCAGCAAAAATTCTCTCTTCATTTGAGAGAAAGTTTGCCTTGACAGATATGGCTTCTGAATCTGGACATTGCAGCAAGTCGGATGCTGGTAAACAGCAGGCAGAGGAAATGGACATCTTGGTGTATGGAGCTGGAGGGCAGTTTGAGGATGACCAGACTGCACGGATTATTCGGGGCCGGAGTCAAGCTCGAGGCTGTAGTTGTACATAATTGTTTCCTTCTTTATTGAGAGAAGAACTATATGTCAAACCCAGCTATTTCCTATATTTTCTATATGTTTTCTGTCATGAGCTTCCTGCTGAATTTGTTTTAAGGTTTTTGAGAGCGGCCTGTTAGCTTTGGTTCGCAGGCTCTCAGAAATTGAGGAGCAAAGTTAGGGTAGGGGAATACTACTACATACTCTGAGTAATGAGTGTCCTTTGTGAGAAGGGCAAGAAGGAATAACCAGCTGGTTCTACAATGCTTAAGGATTTTTTTGCCCCCCCCCCCCCCTCCAATAGCCAGCCTGCATTAGAGAGGTTAACATCATCGTCATCAATGATTCCTTTCTTTTGCTGGAGGCTGTAATCCCACCTTCAACTTCAGGGATCTTGTGACATGATTTAGAAGGGCAACAGAGCAGTGAATTTAACCAGGTCGCTTGAAAAAAACCTTATCATGGAGAAGAAGTCACCACATGCTCATTCTCGGGAACTCAACAGCATGGAGATCTTCCAGTTAATTCAGGAGAGTATACAATGTGATGGAAAGGGGATGAGGAGAGAAGAGGAGGACTAGCTAGCGTGGCAAGTAAGGTGGAAGGCATATTAGTAGCCCTTCCAAAGCTCATGTAAAGTAGAGTAGGGACCTTGGGTCCCCATCAAACCTACTGGGCTGCTGTGTCAATATAAATCATACACAACTCGAACACTGCCATGCTTTCCCTGAACACAATGCATAAGTAATTGGCAGATGAGAGCCGACTCGTACCTGGGATATCCGAAATCTGGAGTTCCCAGATCCTCCAAGCAGGCCTTTCCTTTTCATTCTACAACTAAAATGAGGATTTCCAATAACGTTGACCATATACGCACGTTTTAGTGGCCACTAGCCGCAAGGCTCACAGTCGGCAGTCTTGGAATCTTGCAACCAGCCACATGGTGCACAAGGACAGACATCGCCAACAGCATGGTGAGACGAGCTGCTCTTATATAGGATTGGACATCAACCATGCCTAGTAGCTTTAGTATACTTCCCTGCTCGGAGATGTACACGCACCGACCAAGGTCTTGCTAGCGTGGGTCCGTTTGGGTGTGGGTTGCTTTAAGTAATAATGAGTTCCGTTAGGAGGCTTCCTCTGTCAGGGAAAAAAGCGATCGCCAGTCTCTCAGATCCTGGCTGTACCTTATATTTTCCCCCCACACCTTCGACGACAACGAGGTCCACCAGGGTAAGCACTACTGGCAGTAAATAACATGACCTTACTATAATACATAATGGACCGAGCTGAGAGAGTTTGATGAGTTACCGGGTTTATACTCTCAGACATCTCGCTCCACGGAGCCTCGCTTGCCGCCCACCCCCGGACTTTCAGTGCGGCCGAGACCGTCCATTGCAAAAGAGGATTCCAGGCGGTCATCCTCCGAGACTGGCTGACCTCTTCCGGTATATATATCTGGAGTATGTTCGGTTCTAGCAGACATGCAGAAGTGTAGGATACAGCTTCCATGCTTGTTCTGTGGAGATCGAAGGTCGGAGTAACAAATTGACGTCTCGTGCCCTCTCGTCGTCGTTCCCTCCCATCATACATCCTATAAGAATAAGCAAATACAGCCCAGGCCCAGGCCACTGGAAAGGACCAGAGTATATCTCAGACTTTCACACCCACGACAAATTTGGCCGAGATGCCGTCCCAGATCACAGAGATCATCTCTCTCCTCCGCTCGCAGGACCCAGACATCCAGCTGCACACGCCGGACTCGCCCGCCTTTGCAGACTTCTGCAATACCTACATCAAGTCCACCGCCCAGCCATCCGCCGTCGCCCGCCCGCGGACAATTGAGGACGTCCAGGCCGTCGTCAAGGCATGCACCGAACATGGCGCTGACTTTAACATCCGCGCCGGCGGGCACAACGCGGCAGGTCGGACACTTGTCGACGGGGCGCTCCTGATCGATATGCGGGAGCTCGCGCATGTGGAGGTCAGCAGGGACAAGAAGACGGCCAAGATCGCTGGCGGGGCCCTGGCGGGAAACGTGATGAACAAGCTTGGGGAGCAGGGCCTGGTCACGCCTATGTTCGTATTTATCCTTTTTTTGTCTTTTCTTTCCTTTTTCTTCTTCTTCACCTCTTGAGTTCCTATTTCCCTCTCCTAAATAGAGGGGAGAGGGGGGGGGGGGAAGAAGAAGAAAAAATAAATTGAAACCACGGGCATGTCTCATCATGGGCTCTCCGATGGTTGGATGGATCGCCTTGGCTGATGATTGCCACTACCTCTAGTGGTACAATGGGATCGGTTGGATATGTTGGGTGGTGTTGCCCCGGTGGATACGGGGCCTTTTCAGCCCTCTACGGCCTGGGTTGCGATCAGATCCTCGGGGCAAAGCTGGTAAACTATAGGGGCGAGCTCATAGAGGCGGATGAGGCTCTGCTCAAGGGTATCCGCGGTGCGGGCCTGATCTTTGGGGCCATCGTGGAGCTGACGGTCAAGGTGTACCCGCTCAAGGAGGTAAGTCACTGGTCAAAGCCGGCACCTGGACCTATGTTGTCTCTCGGTGAACGATAGGCCGCCCTGTTCTGATCTCAGCGTTCCTCTCAGATGCTGTCTGCGACCTTCATCTTCGAGTCCAGCGACATGGAGGCTACCTGGACCCGCCTCACGACGGGCCTCGACTCGTCCGACCACCCGCCCGCGCTCAAACTCCAGACTTTCTCCACCGACTTCCCCGGCATAGGCCCTGCGTTGGCCTGCGTGGTGACCTGGGTCTCGGACGACCACAGGCTCGGGCGTGAGTGGATCGAAAAGGTGGGCGCCGCCAGCGGGAAATGCTTGGTGAACCACATGGAGGCGAAGACGCCCACGGCGTACGCCGTGGACAACGAGAAGCTGGTGGTGTGGGGCGTCCACGGGCGGTCGTACACGCTCAACCTGCGGGCGTGGACGCCGGCATCGGTGGCGGTGCTGGCAGAGTACAGCCGGAGCGTGGCGACGGGCGGGATGATCGCAGTGCACGCGCTGAGCAGGGCCAAAGCGAGCGATAAGTCGGTGTTCGGAGCGCGGGAGGATCACCTCGTGATCGAGATCATCGCGACGTCGCTTGACCCGACGCTGCGGAGGGAGGTGGACGCGTGGGGGCTGGGCTGCCTGAAGGCGCTGCGGGAGGCCGACCCCGGCAATGTCCTGGACAGCGCATACATCTCGCTGCTGGACGAAGGAGACGTCGCCATGGAGAAGATCTATGGCGAGCACCTGGCCACGATTGTCGAGCTGAAGAGGAAGTATGACCCTGCGAACGTGTTCAAGCACTCATCCCCCAAAGTCCTCGTCTAGTGATCGTTAGCGAGCAGTTAAGTCATAAACGGAGGAGGGCTCCAGGTGGCATGCGAGGGAATGAGAGGAGGTCCTGACAACAAATGGTAGAAGACGAGAAGAAGACATATTGAAATGATGACAATCCAAAGAGAAGAAGCCCTGTTGTCATGTCCCCCCCCCCCTCCCCTTGGGGACCAAACCATGACATGGTATTACAAGCCATGATATATCGTAGAGTATTTTACTTGCCTATGATTTTCAGGCATAAATACCAAACATTTTGGCAGAGACAATCATAATGCTGGCCCACTCGAGCCTCGCTCATCGCAAATTGCAGACATGAGGGGTCATTGTTGTCGTCATTGTTCCCTTCAGCAGAGTGATTAATTACCGTACTTGCTCGATTGAGTCGCGAAGATGATTGGGGCATGGCCAAGCGTCAAAGTCTCCGACTGCTCCTTCCTGCTCAGCCGGTTGCGGAGTTAAGTGGGTGAGAGAGCAGCTGGGTTCCTCAACAAATCCGGCTGGGGTTTTGTTGAAGTACCGTGTACTGCGTAGAAACTCCGAGGGAACTGGGACGGGAGGATACTGACTAACAGAACTTGCATGGAACCTACGCCTTTACATGATAGTGAGATACCCGATCATTTGAAGACCGAGACACAGCGCCCCAATGACGCCCCGCCGGGTCATTCATCGGATGTTTAGGCCTTTCCTCCTCGAGGCATGTACTGCGGATTGATAATTGATCTTTCTTCTTTCTTCCTACTACGTAGCCATCCTGCTTAACCGAGCCAATCAGTCCATTTCAACAACCCACTATTGGAAACCCCTCCCCCCCTCCTCCAACTTCTATCTTCCTTCTTTTCCTTTTCCTTTCCTTTCCCTCTTTCTCCTCCTCAGAGTTGATCACATCCTCTCATTATTCTTGTACCATTACCTACCTCGTCGCTATGGGTACCTCTTGAGTGACCTCTGTGTTCTCAGGTCCCCCCGCCTGATCCCTTTTTGGGATCACAATTTCTTCCCCGCACCGCGGAGCATTGCGTTGCCCGCGTCTCCTCTCGAGCCGATTCCCACGCGAGAAGCACGGCAACCTTTTTTTGCGCCTGGTTATTCAAAACGACCACCTCTACTCGGAGTTTCCGGATCAGAAGGCAAGCCTTCACACCTGTACCCGCGTCACGCACGATCTCTACCGCCAATTATTTTGTTTTTAAAAGCCCTTTATAAGGTCTTCCTATCTTAACATGAGGCTCAGGACCGCAGCACGCGTCATTCTGGTTGGGGCACCTGGGGTTGGGAAGGGAACACAGTCCGAGAGGTTGCTACAGCGCTTCCCACAGCTGCAGTCTATCTCCTCTGGAGACCTGCTACGATGGAACGTCCGGAATAAGACCGCTCTCGGTGAGTACTCGAGGACCCACTGAACCGTCGCAGCCCGTCGTCGCCATGTCCAGCGCAGCGCCAGCCAGCTGACATGACGTTGCACCACAGGCATCCAGGTCGAGCAGACCCTCAAGGCCGGCGGCCTCGTCTCCGACAGCATCATCCTGCGCCTGATCAACAACGAGCTGTCCAAGCGCGGCTGGCTGGGACGGCCCCAGGTCATGACCCTGCAGTCCTCTGCCATCGGCCCCGAGGGCGAGACGTTCTCCTCGGGCGACAACGAGATGGCCGCCTTCATGACCCCCTCTCCTCGGACCCTCGGCGCCCCCTCCGACGACCCCTCCGCCTCGTTCCTCCTGGACGGCTTCCCGCGCACGGCTGGACAGGCGGACCAGCTCGATGGCCTGGTGCCCATCAACCTGGCAGTGTCGATCAAGACGCCCTTCGAGGTGATCCTCGAGCGCATCTCCGGGCGCTGGGTGCACGAGCCGTCGGGGAGGGTGTACAACACCACGTTCAACCCGCCCAAGGTGGCCGGGAGGGACGACATCACGGGCGAGCCGCTGGTCAGGAGGGCGGATGACGATGAGGAGACCTATCGGACCCGGTTCAGGAAGTTCCAGGAGGCCAGCGAGCCCCTGCTGGACCACTATGCCCGCAAGGGCGTGCTGTACGAGGTGGAAGGCATGAGCAGTGACGAGATCAGCCCGAAGCTGTTCCAGGAGTTTGAAAAGAGATTTTGCGAGTAGAGGAGATACCCATATCGGCCGGTGCGCGGGACTTGCCCTTCAGCCAGCTTGGGTCATGGCCGGCAGGACCCTGGGGTGGGTTGTACCTAAATATCTCTGGCAGTTGATTTTTTTTTCTTCTTTTCTCTTTTTTCCTTTTTTATTCCCCCTGGTCAGAGGGGACCGAAGTGCTCGGTCTGCCTTGACGGGTTGTCAACAGAACCAGTCTTATGTTTTGACGCATTATTCATTCTTACCTCTATAGCTAGGCTTTGTAGCCACCACCTCAATTTGTAAAAAAAAAAAAAACCGGGACTATATGTTGTGTGTGTGTCTGAACATTGCATAAATGTCTGTCTGTCTCGGGGGTTCAAATCTAATAGGCCAACTGATTTTGGAGAGAGAAAAAAAGAAAAGAAGAAGAAAAAAAATAACCTAAACCAAAAATATAATATTATGCCAAGTACTTTCTAGGTAGATCAATCCATCACGGATCATCAGCTCTGGGCTGTTATGCTCTGCACCCAAAGGGCTGAGCACATGTTCGCTCCATTGGGTACAGGATGCAGGCCGGCCTCCTACATGACATGACGACTTGCATTTTTAGCCTGCTGACAGGCCTGGAAAATACCTACATAGTAACCAGGCTGAAGGAGAAGATGGTAATATGTATTGATGCTCGGGCTGTATAGAAAAGATCAGAGAATCTGTCTGATCTTGAAAGCTGCAAACCCTTGTGACCAACCAATCCACCCTTTGAATTTCCAGCACACTTCACAGCAGCAGAAAAGAAAGTTAGGCAACCCCTCCAGAGGTTTAGGCCCTCTCAAAGCAACTAACGGTGTCGGCGACAGGGGGTGGTTTAGGCCCCTGCTGATAAGCGATAAGCCACCCCTGTCCCCCAGGTCTTGCTAGGGGATGCTGTCAAAAGTCCGGCATATCAGCTGCCTAGGAAAGAACTTTTTTTTTTTCTATGTCGGGGAACCAGGCAGGGACTGGCGCCGAAGACCAAAGAGAAGAGCCACAGCCAGAAAAATCGCGAATCAGTTTGCCCTTCACCTTCCAAATTGTTGTCGTCGCCTTCCCTGTCGTCAACTTTGGGCTTCAGCTTCTTTTTCTCTCTCTCTCTCTCTCTCTTTTTCACCCCCTCCCAATCCCTACAACTCCCTAACAATCTAAAGAGTGGTACAGTTGGACAACCACAACACCTTAAGTGGTCGTCACCATTGGTTGGTCACACCTTGGCCTACCACCACCTGCAGCATAGTCTTTTAGGTGGTCTTGCAAGAGGGCACAGAGACAACCAACCCCTGGGCTGTTGTTGTTGTTGTACGCACCCGCCAAGAGTTGCCTTTTTTTTTCTTCCTTCTCGTCTTTTTTCTTCTCTTTTTCCCTCTGACTCTCACAACCAGAGTCTCGACGTAACCTTCCTCAGTGAGTTCCCATAAACAGGCTGCATTATACACATTCTCTATCCTGTCCTGAATTTCCCCAGATGAGGAAGGATATTCATCAGCATGGACAAAGGCCAAGCTGTTTTTATGTACTTGAGGGCCTTAGTGTGAAAACAGCCTGTACAAGTAATGCCCATCTGCTGCTGAACATGGCTAACAATGAACATGTACACAGCCCGCCCCCGAGGGTATCAGAATTGGAAACATTGAAGCATCATGTGTGGGATCATAGGTCTGATCCAGGGCCACTGGGAGGACCAGTCTGGCCAGAATGTGGCAGCACAGGATCTCCATGAGGCACTCTACTACTTGCAACACCGAGGACAGGATGCCGCCGGCATAGCAACCTGCAGCACAGGTGGTCGGATGTACAAAAGAAAAACCCCCACCCCCCTCTTGTGGTTCTGGTCATTAATATAGGTTGTACAGATACCAGTGCAAGGGCAACGGTATGGCAGGCCACGTCTTCAAGAACGGAGAGCGTGTCCTTGACCTGCCCGGCTTCATGGGCATCGGCCACCTGAGATATCCTACTGCTGGGACCAGTATGTCCTTTACATCATCCTGAATTCTCTGGCTAATGATGATGACGACGACGACGATGATGATGATGATGCCACAAGGATCACTACTGACGGTTGCTTTCCTGAACAGGTGCCAGCGCTGAGGCCCAGCCATTCTACGTCAACAGCCCCTACGGTATCTGCTTTGCACACAACGGCAACCTCGTCAACGCGCCCGAGCTCAGGGAATACCTGGACAAGGTCGCCCACAGGCACATCAGCAAGTGTCTTACTTCTCTTCCTGATTCTTCTCACCCCTCCCCCTCCTCCACCAGCTCCCGTGGCAGAACTCTCGTCAAGACTGCCACCACTCCTGCCACCCCCTTCACAGTACACAACCCCCCATCGAGTTCCTGCAGCAAGCCTGAGAAACCTGCTGCCGGGTCTCTCCCCCGACCCATCTGCCCTTTCACCTTCCACAAGACTCTTTCCGCTTCAAACAACAACAAGACTAACACGCCTCCCCTCCCTCCCCCTCCCCCTGCAGACACGGACTCGGACAGCGAGCTGATGCTGAACATCTTTGCAAATGAGCTCAACGAAACTGGTAAGGCACGTGTCAATCAGGAGGATATCTTTAGTGCGCTGTCACGGATGTACGGACGTTGCCGCGGAGGATATGCCTGCGTGGCTATGGTTGCTGGGTTTGGCATCCTGGGTTTCCGCGACCCTTACGGCATCCGCCCCCTCGCTATCGGCTCGAGGCCGTCTGCCGATAAGGAGGGCGCCATGGACTACATGTTCGCCTCGGAGTCCGTCGCCCTGAAGCAGCTCGGCTACAGCAACATCCGCGATATCCTGCCCGGCGAGGCCTGCTTCATACGCAAGGGCTCCGAGCCTGCCTTCCGCCAGGTCGAAGAGCAGAAGTCCTATACCCCCGACATCTTCGAGTATGTCTACTTTGCCCGCCCAGACAGCATCATAGACGGCATACCAGTGCACGGCGCACGCCAGAAGATGGGCTACAGGCTGGCCGACAAGATCCTGCGGACCCTGGGCGAGGAGGCCGTCAAGGAGATCGACGTCGTCATCCCAATCCCCGAGACATCCAACACCTCCGCCGCGACCGCCGCGGAACGCCTACAAAAGCCATACTCGATGGGCTTCGTCAAGAACCGCTACGTCTTCCGGACATTTATCATGCCCGGCCAGAAGGCGAGGCAGAAGAGCGTGCGCCGCAAGCTCAGCGCCATGGACTCCGAGTTCAAGGACCGCTGTGTGCTGTTGATCGACGACAGTATCGTGCGCGGTACGACAAGTAGGGAGATCGTGTCGATGGCTCGTGAGGCTGGCGCGCGCAAGGTCATCTTTGCGAGCTGTGCACCGCCTATCACGCACCCTCATATCTAGTGAGACACCTCCTCCGAGTTCCCCTCCGCCCCCTCTGTACCAGAACTGGTGTGCTGACCATTCATTCCCCCCTCCCCCCCCCTCCCGGCTAGTGGCATCGACCTCGCCTCCCCCAGCGAGCTCATCGCCCACGAGCGTGACCGCTTCGACATCGCCAAGCACATCGGCGCCGATGAGGTCATCTACCAAGAGCTGGACGACCTCAAGGCCTGCTGCGCCGAGCTGTCCCCCCGCAAGGCACAGGACTTCGAGGTCGGCGTCTTCTGCGGCAAGTACATCACCTCCGTGCCCAATGGCTACTTTGAGCACCTCGATGCGCTCCGCGGCGAGGCCCGCAGCAGCGCGCCTGCTGCCGGCGGCTCCACACAGACGGTGAATGGAGGTGCTGTGCTGGAGGGCAAAAACGGTGTTACCAACGGGACCGCCGCGAACGGGAACGGGCTGGACCAGCTGAGGTCGCCTGCGGATCGGGAAGACATCAGGTATGTGGTTTTCTATGGGGATCCAAAAAAGCTTAAAAAAAAAAATTTTCGCTGACAAGAGTTATTGTAGTATCCACAATCTCGCCAACGACCCTCAAAGACGTTAGATACGAAATGTCTCGGCTTCTTCTGGCTACCGTGTACAAGATGAGTGGTGAATGGAATAAGGTTCGCATTGGCTAAGAGGAGGGTCTCGTTGAGATTGAACTGGGCTTTTTTCACGGAGAGAAGCAGGTTCCACACCTCCCCCCCCCCCTCTTCCCCAAAGGCGAAGTTGGAAAGATGCGATGCTTCCTTCTTCCTTAGACAACACGAGGGGATAGATGCTCACATGATGGAGGTGGGCATACCAAGGTCTTCTGAAATCAGAAAAGCCTTTGCATTTTGGCATGGTACCGGAGTGTTAAAAGAGTTGCGAGGCCATTCTCGGGACTGGGTGCTTGGTGGTGGTGATTCACGCCACTCTTATCGACGCTCCTTATTTTTTTTTGCTTCCTCTTTACCTGCATTGTCATACTCTCTGCCTGGCTGGCTACAAAATTAGGCAGATTGGCGTCGGGCCATCAAAAGACATGAATGTTTTTTAATGCATACCATTAGAAAAGGTGGGGATCAATAGAACGCAGACACTTCCTGCAGCTCAAGACAGATTTTATACCTCAAGTTCTGATATAATCTGACCTTCCTGGCACTTATTTCCTATAAGGCGGCAAAGGGACTTGGGGGCACACAAGGCCTCTGTGGCATCTTCTTTATCTTACAAGCGTGTATAGGGAGAGAAGAAGGGTATATATATGCTGTTGTTTTCCGGGTCAGACCGCGAGAATTACAGGCCCCGGGCAAGCACACACCCCGAAATTACCTGATTCGATTTTTGGTCTGGAATTTATAGATGTATTTCTCTCCGATGTTCACGCACCGTCCATGGCACATTCAGTCGTAGACAAGCCTAAATTTTTATTTTTTTTCTCCTTTTTCTTTTTCTTCTTTTTCTTTCCTTTAAATACAAGAAAATCAAATCAAATTGGTATGACATTTTTTATCCACCAACGCCGTGCTATGTATGACTAGACAGCGAAACCGCGCATGTCGTTCATCCTTGGTAGAGACCGACGGCTCCCGCCTGCCGCCTGTTTGAAGAGGGGGTAATGAAGAAAAAAAAAAGGTAAATAAAAAAAGAAAAAGAAGAGAAAATCAGAGAGCCATTTGTGACAGCCAGTAAGACATACATACTCCCGAAGCCTTCCGTAGAGATAGAAAGCAAGGCAAGGCCATCCGCAAAAGGAGAAAACGGCAAGAAAGGATTCAGAGCAGGCTCCGGGGGGAGGGGGGTGGGGTGGGTTTCTTCACTTCTTGGAGGCGTACTCCTCCTCATAGTGGCTCCACTCGGGGATCTCACGGATCTTGGACCACATGAACTTCTCAAGCTTGTTGGCCATCTTCGTATACGGCGTTCCTTCACTATTGTACTGCCGACAGTTCTTGAAGATGAGCATGGCATCCTTGAGGAAGTCCTCGGGGGAGGGGTACTGGTCCATCTCGAGCTTCTGCTCCATGGTGGACAGGTCCATGGGCTCCTTGATGACCTCGTAGTAGTCCTGCACCTCGTCCCGGTTGACGGGCACCAGGAAGGGCCATGCGCTCTGGTGGTTCTGCATCGCGTTGAGCAGGTGGAGGAGCTGGTTGTAGTTGGCGCCGCGGCGGGGCTGGCGGGCCAGCTCGTCCATCTCGGGAGACCATCCCGAGTTCTTGATGGCCTCGATCTTCATGGGGTCGATAGGTGTGACGCCGTTCTTCCACTGCTTAGGTGGCTGGTGGACGACGTGGGACTTGGAGAAGGCCCGGATCTTGGCCATGACGGCCTCCTTCTGCTTGAGAAGCATGCGGCCCGTCTCGAGGTAGCGCACCCGAGGCAGCATGGTGCACTGCATGATGGTGCCGCCCTCGTAGTCCTTGATGTATCCCATCCAGACGGACTTGTCGAGGGTAATCTCCTTGGTGAACCCTTGCTTCTTGAAATAGCCAATGGCGTAGTTGTCGGCATAGGTCAGGAAGTGCATGACCGGGCTCGTGGCTTTGACATAGTCCTTGAGATGCGCCATCAGGTGCGCTCCGTATCCCTTGACTTGCTGGTCCGAAGAGATGGCGCAAAAGACAATCTCGGCAAACTTGCGGTCCCTGAAGGGCCTGAAGGTGATGCCGCCCACGACTTCGAGGGGCTTCTTGACGATGGCTATCGACAAGTGCGTCCTGTCGTAGACGAGGCGTGCAATATAATCCTTGGGCATCTTGGGAAGCTGTTTCTGGAAGATACATTTGAGGCCGGTCAGGATGATCAGGCTCTCGCGCTCGTTATCATTATTCACGACACGAAACTCGATCTCGCCACTGCGCTCCTCGAGAACACCAGCCTGACAATGGAAAGTCAGTAATACCGCCTTTTGGGGGGGGGGGGGAGGAGGGATGGGAGTGAGGAGTATGCGCTCACACTGACTTTCTCAGGAAAGGGAATAGCAGGAACCTTGGCCGGCTTGGGCTCCTCAGGCTCGGCTGAGTCGTCATGCTTGATGCGCTTAGCAGCAACAGGAGACTCCGGCTCCTCACTGGCCTTTCGCTTGCCCTCTATGGTTTATGTCAGCGCTGCTCCGATTTCATCCTCACAACAAGATTGGCACAAGTCTTTTACATACTGTCGACGTGCATCTTGTCCGGTTGAGCCTCGTTGATGAACAGTGAAGCGAGAGATAGTGGCTCGTGCGGTAAATCGACTACCGAAGATGCACTTGATATACCTTGCACGGGAGGTGAAGCGCTTGAGGGCGAATTGATTTCCGACGATATGATAGACGAGTTTCCAGCAGCAGTGGCTGTGTTTACTACCGCAGGATCGTGTGTGAACACAGTACTGGCTGGCTGAGGGTCGTCCGCTGGGAGTTCTGTCGCCTGTCCAGATCCAGATGGTATGGTGGCAGCAACCGGAGGGGGTTCAGATGCCCTTCGAGACCTTGCAGCTGTTGTCTCGGTCGAATTGGCCTGGACAGGCAGACCAGGAGCCAACAGGGATATGTCCGGGCGAGGAGGAACCGGTGCGCAGGTGCGAGCGAGAGCGGCAGCTGATGCAGCGGTCGGACGCCTGTCGGGTACTTCAGCTTTCCAGGCCAGCCAGTCCTCGTCGTTGTCGGAGATGACCTCTTTAGAGGAGTCCTCAATCGTGTGGGCTCCTTCTTGTGGTGGGGTCTTCGAATCAGACCCAGTACTGCGACGTGGGAGGGTATGGACAGGAGACACGGGTCGTACGAAGTCTGGGGCGCGGGGAAACGAGGTGGGCCCGTGGTAGGGATTATGGGAGGCGTTCGACTGAGCGTGGTAGAACGGATGAGCACCAGCAAGAGCTGGAGGAGGAGGAAGAGGTGGTGGTGGTGGAAAAGGTGGAGGAGGAGGTGGAGGATAAGACGGGGGAGGCGGAGGCGGCGCGTGAGTCACAGCACCACGAGGAGTGTAGTTCTGCTGGTAAGTATTGGGGAGCAGTGGTTGCGACGACGGGAATGGATGAGCTGGGGGCAGGCTCAGTGATGGCGCATTCGATGATGCGGGATGCGACGAGGATGGGATCGAGAAGGACCGAGGGAATGAAGGGCGAGGACGTGACGATGTTGGGCGGCGTCGCTGATCTCGTCGCCAAGGAGGTAGCGTTTGTCGCTGTCCTCGTTGTGGTCGCTGGTCTCGCTCGCGTTGGTCGCGCCACTCCTTGGCCTGTTGAAGCTGGTCGTCGATGGTGCCGGTGAAGTTGGTGAGCGGTGGAAGGCCAGCACCGCTGTAGCCAGAAGCGCCGCCCGAGGTATGAGGCTCGCGGTAGAAAGGATCCGCCATCGTTGAGGATCCCAGGCGCGCGGAAAAGGTAAGATAGCCGCTGGGTGGGGGCGAGGTGGAGGCCCTAACAGAGCCCTGGGGCTACCATGAGGCGCAACAGTTGAGGAGAGATGGTGAAGGATTGATCGGAGGGACCTGTGGCCCCCCTTTCCCCTTATCGATAAAGCAACAGGGGGGGGTGTGCACTAGCAGGGGCCACGAAGCTGCCAGGTGGTGAAGTTGGGGGTGGGTGGGAGTTGAAGACAGCTTCCGCTTCTGCAGGTGTGATTTGGCTTTGGGAAAAACAATCAAAACCAACGACAGAATCTTGAAGAAGAAAGATCACCATCACTGTCACCACAGCTTCCAGGACAATTTCAAACCACCAAGCAGCAGCAGCAGCAGCAGCAGCAGCAATAACATCCTCCGATCTGAGCCCATGGATTCCAAGTTGGTCGACGTCTGGGCAACCGCTGCAGGCAACCCTTTCCTACCAACAGTTGGCAAGAACACCCAACTTCTCGTCGCCTCCATTCTCTTGCTTCTAGGTCTCTCCCTCTTTGGCATCTTCGCACTGAGTAAGTCAATTGAACTGGGATTCTTCACTGCGACACCCTTTGTCATCTACATGCTAACAACAATGTCTCCAGATCGGTCACTGGTCAACGTACCCGTCATTGGTATTCCAGCCTCGTTGGCTCTCGCGTATGTCTGCCTCTCAACTCTTCGGTGCCCCACCACCACCACCGACGATGAACCCTCTTTTCTAACAAGTCGAATTGTTGCAGGTACGGAACCGTCTACATGTTCTGCGCGGTCGGCGTCTACGTTTGAGATCCCCCGTCCACAACCCACACCATCTTCTTGAGATACCCAGGAACCACCAACGAGGTCGTAGCGAGCGAGCGGCTTCGGAGGCTGTACAATAGCAACAACATTAAAGCAAAAGAAAACATTTCCCTGAAACCTGCATCCTGATCTTCTGTGTATGACCTCCCGCCAATCCTGTTTCGATCTGATTTCCACTCCACCGTCCTCAGTCATGGCGGCTCCCAATCCTACCCAGCCTGGGCCCCTCTTCCGGGCGGTCGCCAGCTCGACCAAGCCGATCCAGCAGCTTCTCAAGTGTATCACCTTCACGAACAAAGTCCACGTGGAGATCGGCGAGGATAATATCAAGTTCTCAGCCGACCAGGCCCGTGCGATGCAAGGCAAGTCTGGCAGCTGCCCTATCCGCGCCCTCACAACACGTGGCTAACTGAACTGGATACGCAACAGGCATCGCGACCTTGAACAAGGCCCTCTTCACCAACTTCACCCTCGACGTCCCCAGAAACAAGAATTATGAGGAGGAGGAGGAGGAGGAAGAAGAAGAAACCACGTGCCCAACTTTCCAGATCTCCTTGGCCGCCTTTCTTGAGACGCTCCAGATCTTCGGCTCGTCCGACGCCGCCGCTCGCCAGGCCAAGGCAGAGGCAGATCCCTACCGCAGCAACCTCCGCAACTACCGCCCCGACGCCTTCAGCAACCAGACCCTCGGCATGACGGGCACCTGCATCCTCTCGTACGCCGAGGAGGGCGGGCCGTTCAGCATCATCCTTGAAGAATCCGGCGTCAGCACCACGTGCAACCTCACGACCTACCTCCCCGAGGCGTCCGAGGACATCCCTTTTAACAGAGACGACATCGCCTTCAAGGTGATCATGCAGAGCAGGTGGCTCCTGGACGCGCTGCTCGAGATGGGCCACTCCAACCCGACGCGCCTGACCCTGGCGGCATGCAGGCAGGAGCCGTACCTGCGGCTCTCGTGCGCCGGGCCCCTGGGTGGGTCGAGTGTGGACTTTGCTAAGGGCCGGGACCTGCTCGAGACGTTTTCTGTACGCGACAAATACGTGCAGAGCTTCAAGTTCGACATCTTCAGGGCGGCCGTCGAAGCCATGCGCATCTCAAGCAAGGTCAGCATGAGGGGTGATGCGCAGGGCGTGCTGTGCCTGCAATTCATGGTGGAGACCGAGGGCAGCGGCGTTAACTTTGTACTATTCACGCTGGTACCTTATGTTACACACGAGGACGACGAGGACGATGAGGGGGTTGCGGGCGTGGATGAGGAGCAGGAAGCCGGGGTATGAGGGCAAGGTGTGTGTGTGTCATGGAAACTCGAATTCTTGTCTGTTCTGTCTGCCTCTTGCGCCACCTGATGATGATCATCGTCACCAGGCTCCTCTGTATTCATATTGTAATCTAGCTCCTAAGTAAGATTCTTCTTTTCGGCAGGTCCTCGCCCAAAATCAAAAGTATTTCCTTGCACCCCTTCTTCCCCGTGCACTTTTTTTTCTTTTTTTTTTTTTTTTTTAAAAAAAAACATACGAACATGTATCACTCCCCATCTACGACGCGTCGTCGTCGTCGCGTCTGGGCCTAAAACCCTCACGGGGCCGGGTGCACCGACTCGCGGGGCCCATCTTTCTGGCCTGCCCGGGCCGCTACCGGGTCAGTTTCTATCTATATCCATTCTTTTAAAGAGTTCCTCATATAGCAAGTTCATCATCCTCATCATTACCATGAGCAGTAAGTAGTGTTATCATCATCAAACAGCACACGCTGGGATCTCGGGTCCGCAGCAAGAAGCACCAGTATGCTTAAGTCAGTGCAAAAGATCCATTCACAATGAGGTAAGCGAAGGGGGCTACAAACCCCCCCCCCCCCGCGGGGCAAGCGGGCTCAGAGGGTGTTGTAGCTGATCCTCTCTTCTTCTAATACCTTTCTCTTTTCTAAATATCCCAAGTCCGCAGCTTTGCAATAGCTAGATACGATCAGAAAAGATTAGGTGATGTGTGTGTGTGTATGTGCCTGCCGTGTCAGCCGGATCGACCACACCCTCTTTTTCTTTCTTTCTTTTATTAATTTACTCTTCTCTCTATTACCTTGATTTGCTGCTGAGACATTATTACCAGCCGGGGCCGGGGCCTGTCAGCAGCAGGAGTAGGCCGAGCGGGCTGAGGCTTTTTGAATCCTTCGCAGGATGTGACCTTTGGAGGGGGGGGGGAGGGAGGAAAAAAGCAAGATTTCAGACGCGGGAGGAGCCTGGGGCGTGAGCGTGCTGGGCTTGGAAAGACAGATCGGGCCCGGGGGGGTTTATTTTTCTTCTTCTTAAATTTATTTACTTGTTTTTCTAATTGGGTAACTTGACTAAATGGATGGATGCATCTTTGAGACGAGTTTGAAGTCGGGCTGTGCTATGCTGTGGTGGTGTTCTTGTCCTGAGAGGAGGAGGAGGAGGAGGAGGAGGGAAGAAATGTTGCACCTGGTGATGGCGCGTCCAGTGGAAAATCGGATGAGGAAGCCCAGGAAGAAACTCCGGGAACCAGGATGGCAGCAGGGTGAAGGGATGAGCTCACACACATCGTCGGCGTGGATGTTTTCGTATATCTTCATATTTCTTGTTACCTGATGGAGATGTCCGCGTGTCGATCGCAACGATGGGGGTGACCGGGCGTTGGCATGCTCGGGACAGACGGATACACAAACCTCCGAAGGGGTAAGGCCTTTTCGCCCTTTCCTCCCTGCTTTTTTGTCAGAAGCCAAATGCCCCCCCGGGGCAGCCGCAAGGTCTCATGCAGATGCTCGATGCCGTCAGCAATGGGTGTGAGTCCCAGTCGCGTGGTCGTGTGGCCCTGCTGCTGTCGTCACCCATCAGCTTACGGGCCCGCACAGCGTGGCCCTTCTCCTCTCTATACTGGGCCCTCATCATCCCCGTCCTCACAACCCTTTTGACAGCGGGCTGTGTGGCCTAAGGTAGCAAGAGATCCACAGGCCATCTTTCCACAGGCGGAAATAATAAATTTGTGTCTTGAGTACTCTCGAGTTTTAATATGCTTAATAAGAGAACATTCATCATGATGTAAGTATTGCGGGCCTTTCTGAGATCACTGTGATATGAGGAGCAGGATTGGTAGTGTATCTCAAGTAGACCACGCAGCGGTGTTCCTGCGAACACCCAGTCAGCTCATACTATAGTAGTAGAGCCTGGGTCTCTGTCAAAAAAAATTGATGCTGCCCTAAACTTGGAAGTTGATCTTGTTACCACATTTAGTAATACCCGGGCCGGGACCGAGATGAATCCATCGAGGCGCTGTTGTAACAAGATGGTGTCAAGTCTTCTGAGAGGGAGGAGGGAGAGGCTGCTTGCACCCGCCAGCATTCTCTCACAGCCTGTGTTGCCCAGGTTCGGATTAGGCAGTGACAAATGCTGTTCCATCGCACAAACCCCTGGAGACTTTTGTTACATCCAGGTTCTCAATAAAGTATAGCATGCGGGCGCATAGTTGATCCCTCCGCAAAACTGTGTGCACGAAAAGAGAGATCTGCGTGCAGCAGCTCCCTCGTCGAGATGTGTTAAGTAGATGGCGAACCGCAATCACGGTAACCAATTGGGCGGCCGCAGCCGCATCAAGATCGACAACCCTCCCCCCCCCCCCCCAACTCCAGTTCCATCATCTGATGCGCGGCCGCCTGGGGTCGATGGTCACACCTTGGAGGGAGGCCATGGAGGGGTGGTTATAAGATTGCAGGCCATACTTGAAACGAAACGAGACAAGCCCGGGGGCGGGGGGGACAGAAACAGCAATCGAGCAAGATGAGAGTCGGGGGAGCAGCCACATCTGCAAGGCACCAGCAAATGATACTTGGCTTCCTCCGACTTTACTGGACGTGGCAAGTACAGCCAGAAGGACGTGGTGGATTATTTTTGCACAGGCTGACGGGCAAAAGGTCGTACGAAGCCAGATCCATGAGACAGCAGATCAATACGGCATAGCCCTGCGAGTCTGAGGCCGTGGGCAGGTCTCCATGTCCGTTGAGATATTGGTGGGACATCCATAGAACGCGGCGAGTACTCCATGTTACAAAAGGTCACCACATACAGGTTGGTGGATGGAGTCTGAAGCACCTGCCAACGTGGGCTTCGCCAACACAACATGACCAACGGGTAGTGTCATGGTGAACTATTACGGCCCCTCTCGGCGTCGAAATAGATTTGTTGCCACTCCGTTGGTCTGCCTGAGAGGGGGGTCGACGGAGTGGCAAACATGGCTCGTGATCCCAGTCCCCCATGAGTCGGGGTGCTGAGGCGTGTGTGTCTCTGTGTTCCTTATCATGCAAAAAAGCCCGGCGCAAAATGTATCTCTTTGCAGTTCAGCGCCGGAGGATGCGCGGGCCATCCATGGACCAGCCGTTCTCGGCCATTGGCGATAGGAGTGTGCCTGAAGGAGTTGATGGCGGCGATCCCACAGGCCATTCTGCCATGCCATCGTCCCAGGATGAAATCAACCGAGGAACCGCGCGCAGTTCGGCGCGGAGAAAGTCCGCGAGGAGGATAGGAGATGGACGGAGCCTTTGGTTGACGAAAATGTCTCCTCATGGAAAGTTCCGTCTGCTTTCCCTTCTGAACAGAAACAGGAGGAGGATGACCTGTCCGCCTGGATCTTAGAGCATCATGAGCATGAACGTTGGTTACACTTCTTGTCTCCGTGAAAGAGAAGAAGAAGAAGAAGAAAAGATCCAAACAAAGATAAAAATAAAAAGAGCCTCTCTCGGTCGCTAAATCAAGGTGTTGGTCGAAGGCCACGGTTGGCCAGCCCTCTCTCTGGTGAGGCAGGCCGAGACGGGTCGAGGAAGCTGACTCTCCTTGGTGCATCCAGCCTTTTGGCCGGAGCCCGTATCACCAGGCTGCCTGCCTCGTCTGTGTCTGTCAGTTTATCTTGTCTATCGTCAGATGGATGATAGGCACAGTTTTCGAGGGCCACTGGGTGGGTTTGTTGGAGTGGTTGGCTGGCCTGTAAGGAGTGCGGCTGGAGGAGGACGCGGTATTCGGGCTCATGCCTGTCCATCAATGTGCTCAGGTTCAAAGTTTGTGCTGGAGCCAAGCTCGTCCAAAATAGTCTCAACGTGAGAGGAAAGGAACATCTTAGCGCTGTTTAGCGCCATTAGCGCTGGAGCGCGGGTGTTGGTTGGGGCCCTTGTGGGTATCTCCTCTGTGCCTGGAATTGGCAAGGACGGCCTGGACAAGAGTCCTCCGCCAGCAGCTTCCCTCTCGACACGGCCCGCAGCGGGTAAGGGCAGGAGCACTGTTCACCTTGTTGCCTGAGAGTTGATGGCAGTTTCCACAAAGTAACGGCCGACTGCCAACTCTGGGCCTTTTGCACAGTTGCACCCGGCATGGGCCCGATGCGACATCATCACCACAGAAAGACCCTCTGCCAACCTCGCATCGTCGATATGGACCAATTCCCCGTGCCATTCATTCTCCTTCTTCGCTGTGGTCCCCATTTGTGGACCAATCAATCTCTCTTCAAGCTCAGCACCGAGATTGGATCACCAGACCTCGAGACCTCGGTGCAATGACGCTCTCTCTCTCTCTCTCATCTTGTCTTTTTTTTTTTTTTTTTTGTTGTTGTTGTTGTTGAGGGTTTCGTTACTATCGCCATCTTCAGGAATGCTAGGCAAGGAGAGAGGGCGCTGAAGCCGAACGAGGAGAGCAGACAGACTCTCTGGGCAATTTGATTTGCTGATTCGACAACCCCAGCAGGTCACAGTACTCGTCGCGCAATACATTGCGCTTCTAGGGTTCCACTCTCGATCCTTAAGGATCCAGTCTTTCCCTCCCAGATGCCGATCACAGTCGTTAATGCGCGCCATGCCATGCCATGCCCCTGGCCAGGGCCGGAGGGGCACCCTGCTCGTTCGAATGAATTCCCAGATTCGCGGGCGGCCAACACTGCGGCCGCATGGGTTTCTTTTTTTCCCCGGAGAAAACACAGACCACACCCAGATTCTCAGGCCTGCTGCAGCCCAGCAGGCATCACACGACCCGCCTACCTCGACATCGTTGCAGATCGGGTTCTACATACCAAGCAAGGATCTAACCCGAGGACTGCTGCTCTGAGAGCTGGCCTGCAGCTTCTGGGCTTGCTGTCGGTGCCGGTGCTCACGGCAGTGCGCAATAATCTTTACACAGCACTACGGTACATGCCAATCGCTGAACGGAGGCTGTGTGTCCACCCTTCGACCCGCCTCAGCGCTAGCATGTCCACATGAACGGATCGTCCCTGGTCCGCCTTCACCGCATTTCATCTCGTGGCACTACTACAATACATGACCTATCGCGAACCGCCCCCACGCTCGTCTTGGCCGAACACTCCGCCGGCTGCTTCTGATGCTGCTGCCTGGATATGCAGGTTGAGATCATCGCAACGCGGATTTGATATCCGTCGCTGGCTCAATGTCTGCACGTGTGCGACGCCGACAGCAGCAGGTGGGTGAGTGGGGGTGAAGACAGCACCTGATGAATGCAACCGTGTTTTACCGTCGAGACCCTTATGGCGGCGGGGGGACTTAGGCTGCTACTTTACAGTCGATTGTGCAAGAAGTTGCAGCCCTATGAGGCTGCTTCAACTCGTCTGTGTGGAACCTGGCGAGGCCGGGTGCTGCTTTGCATAGCACCCTAAGTTGAGACACAGACTCAAACACACGCACACACGCACACACGCACACACCTTTTCGTCTAGCTAGTCTGCGCCTGGCCTGTATACGACCAATTGCCATGGCACAAAGGCACATCCGAAGACAGACCAGCTGCAGCAGCGTTGCGAAGAGTTTTCAATGATGCTTCCGTTCAGCTACTTTGGCTATGTTTTTTTCTTTCTTTTTCGCTCAGGGCGTCTAGGCTGTGTTCCCAAGACCCTGCGGGTGCTGCGCACTCGTCAGACCCAATTACCACACGCAGCCTTACCCGGACTGCCGCCCTTCGACAAGAAGCCCGGTGAGGATGTTTTCTTCACTCGGTTTATTAGTATCTAGATGTGTGCGCCGGACCAGTTGCAATGCGAGCTCCGACACGCGCTGCGGACTTTCAATCTCGGCTGGGATGCCAGTTGCGACATCATCTGCGCGCCCCCAGAATCCTCCAGACGCAGGACCCCTTGAATCAGTCCTTGCGATTCCTGGTGGAAATCTGAACTTTGTCGGATGGGCTAACGGCCACGAGGCTCTGGACGACCACCTTTTTCACCATGTCTGCTGTGATGTCCTCGCGGCGCGCAAGACTTTGACCTGCGTATCTCACGACAGCTTCTTGTGTGTGAAAGGTAAAGACACACACACACACGACAGGGACCCTCTTTGAGGCAGGCCGTCAGACGGCCAGCGCTGATTGATAAAAATATCAGGGCTTTCCTGCGGGGCGGAAAGGTACATGGGCAGCGCATGCCTGGGCCGATCTCTGGCTCCTGCGCCTCACTGACCAAGCCTCCTTGGTACTATGTAGGGGACCCCAACCGCAAACCCTGGCCTAAACTCAACCTCGTCCCTGCGAAAAGATGTGGGTGCTGCATCTGACAGGTGAGGACATGCCCATGTACCTTTGTACTCTATCTATGGTATGTACCACGAAGCCTGCCCTATGACTGTGTACTCCCAGGAAGCCGAGAGAGACAGTCCAGCCACCTCATCATAATGAGCGAGCTGCCCCAGAGTTCTGATCTCATCCTCTCTGAGCTTATACCGGGTCGATATGGAACTACACAACGTTGATGGAGAGGAAACCTGCGTGGGCATGAGAAGGTGGTGGTGGTGGTGGAGGAGGAGGAGGAGGAGGAGGAGAAGGAGGAGGAGGAGAAGGAGGGGTATGGGAATGGTGCCGCTGCAAAAGGGCATCCATCGAGAGATGAATACGGGCTACCTGGTAGGGGCTGTACCTCGGTCCTAACCGCAGCTTGTCCCGCTTGTCCTCGCTGATGGTGCTACTGGTGCTCTTGCGCAGGCCTTCGTCGTGGGACGGACGGGTCGCAAGGTGGGTGGCCCAGTCCCCTGTACCACACCCACCCAAACGATGTAACCCAAGAATGGAAGTTGAGATGACATGGGAGTCAAAACGATCTGCATCCCATCTCACGCTGCCTCGCGCTTCTTACCTACCACAGTACCCTCCTCTGGTCTTCGCCTTTGTAACCCAACCCGTCCCACGACCAACAACCTATTCTTCCTTACTCACTATACGCCATTTCCAGTATCTCGGATATCATATCATATACCAGCGGCGTGGCTTTATCCATAGGCCTGCATAAGCCACCCGAAACACCAACTCAAGGAGAAACAAGATCACACTCTCCCGACACTTGCATACTCGAGGTTGGATTTCCCGCCCCCGACTTGCGCTTTGCTGGCTACCACCCCCACGCTTGCCATATATGTCTGCCAGGTGACTTGGGGCCCCTTCCTACATACCTCCTCCTCCTCCTCCTCCTCCTCCTCCTCCTCCCTCTCATTTCTTTTCTTCCCTCCCTTCCTTCCCTCTTTTCCCTCTCTTCACTTTCTAGCTCCCCTCTCTCTTCTCTCTCCGCATGCAAGGCGGACAGCAGCTCCAGTGAGAAGCGGCGAAGGCGAGTTTACGTGAGTGTGAAGTACGAGGATGTCTCGGTCTGGGTTCAGCATCCGCAAGCTCATCAACAACCCCCATCGGTCTCCGGGATCTGATGATTCAAACGAGGTGGCCTTCGAGTGCTCCAGCGCCAAGTCGATTCGGGTGCAGTACGAGCTGGAGCAGTTCCAGATACAACAGATCCAGAAGGCAGCACGGCACCAGCTGAGGCACCAATCATCATGGGCGCATAGCCACTCGTTGTCGTCGTCGTCGTCGTCGTCGCCAAAGAAGACAGGCCCAAAGAGGGTCCCGAAGCCTATCGCCATTGTCAGGCATACCGACGGAGGGGTGAGCGTGCAAGGTGGCAATACCGGCCGGAGAAACTCGACACCTCACGCGACATCTGCTTCTTCCTCCCTCGCAGGTCGCATCAGCCCTGCGGCCCCCCTGTCAGCGCGAGCACTGGGCGCAGCGCCGTGCCCATCCTGCGGTAGTGACCGTGGTCAGCAGCAGCAGCAGCATCATCATCGTCACTGTCGACACTTCGACGTCTCCCACGCGGCCGGCAGTGCCTTGACGCCCTCTCAGAGTCCTCAACTCGCAGCATCATTGCCGTCGGACTGGGTGAGCCCAGTGAGCACCCCCTCTTCAGCACCATTAGCAAAGAAGGCGCCTTCGCAGGACGCGAGCATGTGGCTACCAAGTCCTGGACTGCGGAGCGCTGGTCGTGGCCTGCGATCCTCGCAGACGGCCACCGTCCTCCACACTCAGAACGTCCAGGTCAAGACGCCTACCATCATCAGGACCTTTGCCGATGCCACCACGGTCGGCTCTCAGAGCGGGAATGAAATTGTTGTGAAGGGACCTTCACCGCACCACTCCACGTTCGTCAATGGCGTGCCCAGTCCGCCTCTGGATCCCCAGGATATCTACAGCGGGCCGATGAGTGGAAGCAATGGGGCCTTGAGGGAGGTTCCTTCTGATTCGAATCTGTCATCCGCGAGCGAGGGAACCTGGTTTCTGAGCGAGCCGGAGGGAGGAGAGGGCGCGGTGGCCGACAGTGTTCAGCAGCTGATCCGGGAGACCGACGAGGCCTTCAAGGCGGTCAATTCGGCTCTGGCAGAGGTCAAGAGGGTATCGCGCTCACCAACACCACCCGCAGAGTCCAAAGATGCCTCGGATAATCTGCAGCAAGCATCAAATGCCCTGCATACTTTTCAGGGCTCGCAGGTGCCTCCGCTGCGGACCTTCCAGGTCGCCAGCAGCCAAGGGGCTGTGTCTGCTGCTTCCCAGAACCAGTTGATGTCTCCCATGTCCCCGACGTCAGGGGCAGGCCGTGGAACAGTTGTGTCCCCGAGGAAAGGCATCAAGTCGCCTTGCCCTTTGTCGCCGCCACCGCAGATTCTCAGAACGCCCACCCGTGGGTCCTCTGTCCACAAGCCAAAGAGAGGATCTAAGTCGCCAAAATCCAAGACACAACGTGCCACATCGTATGACTCGGCCCCTTCTTCGAGGAAGGTTGCTGCTACGGGCTCGCCACCATTGAAGGGCGGCAGCATGCACCGCCACCAGCACTCTTACCATCGCTCCCTCTCGCGGTTGAACCTGGCGGCCGACAAGGTTACCGACAGGCTTTTTGAAGGACGCACGGGCCGATTTGGCTTCCACAAGATCGAAGCCGACGAGGTGATCACGCCTGATCAGGTTCAGGAGTTCAGGAAGACCAGGCTTGCGAAGGCTGAGGCCGAGGCCAAAGCTGAGGAGGCCAGGGCCGAGGCAAAGAGGCAGGTCTCGAGCGAGACGTTGCGCAGCATGTCGGCAAGCATCAGCACAGAAGGCTCGAGCGAGGCCACCGATTCGGACACCACACCTGTTGAACCACCGCCGTATGCCCAGAACCAGCCGTCTAGGATGGCTCACTCGAGCGCACTGTCTCCTGCTGCTGATCTGTCCACGCCAAGGGCCTCGGAATTCAACAGAGACATCATGAGCCAAGCACCAGCCGTCAGTGGAGCAGCCAGCAGCACATCTGACGAGACGATCAGAGCAGGACAAAATTTGCTCGCCACACCTCCTCCTACTCCCCCACAACTACCTTCGACAACCTTTCCCTCGACATTTACGCCGCGAGGAGCAGGCGCAGGGGACGATGAAATCACCACGACGCATCCGAGCGGTGTTGGACCATCCACCAGGTCGTCCCGGCGGCCGTCGCACAGTCGCGCAAACTCATCATTGTCGCATCTTCCTCCCCTGCCTACCATCCCTGAAGTTCGGATCACGGCGCCACAGGCTAGCAGCAGCAGCAGCAGCAGCAGCAGGCAGTTTCAGCAGGAGGGACGACACAACACACCTGAAGAGCACGAGGAGGACCAATCTGCGACACCAAAGGCCAGAACCGGGGCATTTTTTGAGGAGGACGAAGAGCACATATTCTTGGCGTCGACACCATGCACGGCGACCAAGCCTGCGTTCCAGCACGGACGCATCCGCCTCGCCAAGGCGGATCTTGTCAACACTGGCACGATCAACTCGCTCGAGTCCAAATTGATGACATCGCCTGACGAGACCATGGACTGGATCGCGTTCCAGATGGCTATCCTGGGCGGAGCGGGTGACCTCTTCAGCGACCCGAACGACTTTCTGTCCCGTGACGCGCAGGAGGAGCTGGCTGACGACCTGTGTGACTGGTTCGAGGACCTCGGGTTTTCCAACAGCATGCTGGGCTCACTGATGAAGAGAGAGCCGCCCCCGGCTCCTCGGACACTCGTCTCGGCCGCCCCCTTGACTCCACAGACAGACTCGACGGGCACGCCAGAGTCAGTCAACTTGGTCTTCCGGGAACGGCAGGCCAGCATGGACAGCCGGTCCTCCAGCCCCGAGTCCAAGTCCAGCGACGAGATTCCCGACAACGAGATGCCGGAGACCGTACAGCAGCAGGTTCACAACCTACCCATCCCCCTCGTGTCGGAGCATCCCTCCGGGTACTGGAACCAGCCGGCGCCGCCGCCGCCGCAGCAGCAGCAGCAGGACGCCAATAGCAGCAGCAGCAGCAGCAGCAGACCGCCGCGCAAGGCTTCTTCTTCTACGTCGGACCGCGGGCTCAAGCGCTGGACGCTCGAGGGCCATCCCAAGCGCTACCAGGGGCCGGGGATTGACGTGCTCAAGGCGAACACACTCACGCCCAAGAAGGGCGGCGGCGGTCAGCACCTCTCGCCCAAGCCGGTCCCGCGCACGCCCAAGTCTGGACGCATGGGGTCGGTGCGGGAGAGCATGGTCAGCCTCCCGCAGAGCCCGATGCTGGACCTGGTCATGACGACGGCGGTGGACGGCAGCAAGGAGTTTGTGCCGATGGGATATAACCTGGGCCATGATCTGGGTGACTTTTTGAAGTGGGAATCGGAGCATGTCTATGCTTCAGGCTTCTATGGCTCTGATTAGACGTACAAATAATACACAAGAAGAATAAAAAATATAAGAGGAGGAGGAAGAACAACAAGAAGAAGAAGAAGCAGACAGCAGGAACGTGCACCAAGATTTGGGCAATATGAAGCCCAGAAGAGGGGGGAGGGGGGATGGTGTATAAACGAATTTCTGTGCGGTTCATGATACCAATACTATACTTTCCTTTTGCTTACCATTTCTGTGTCTCAAACAATATACACACACACAAGTTTTCCTTTCCTTGCATGATTATATGAATTTGCATGTATATAGCATATTTTGGGGATCTAACCCATGCAGAGAGAGCATGAAGGTTGCTTCGTGTGAGTCTTCTGGGGAGAGCTTTTGATCTGATATGAGCTCCGTGTCTGAGTTGTGTAATGAGGGGGAAGGAAAGCAGAGCGGTCATTGGCATTACCAAACTGGATATTTAATGGTGTGTGGATTTTGTAGATGAAGAAGCGAAAGGGCGAAGGGCGCAAAGTTGGGAGTCGGAAGACATAGTAAGTAGCAAGCAAGTATTCCCATTAGAAGTGGGAGTTTGGCAAGTCAATCAAAATGTTGATGGATGCGTTGGGCCCCTGCTCTACTGTAGTTAACCCCGCGTGCCCACTAACTTTGTAGCTGGTGCGTCACTGTAAGACCCCCCCCGGACCCCCTGGACCCCCTACAACGTTGGTACGCAACAGGGAGCTTTGGTGCGCTGACTGCAAACGCGCGACCTGAACGCGTCACACCATGTGAAGCTTTTCAACCCACAACCTCCTCTTCTTCATCCGCCCTTCACCACAAGAGCTATTCAATAACAAAGCATCACTAGGTTAACGTATTCCTCTCAAATATAACATTCACTCCATTCTTCAGCGGTTTGTTCATTCATAAACACGCGCACACACTCATTCCACACCTTTTTCCTTCTTTCGAATACTTATAAAAAAAAAGAAACAGAAGCAGAGCAGAGGGGAAAAGAGAGACAACCAGGAGCATAAGGCGTCGTCGTGTGAAAAGCTATCTACAACCGTAACCCAAACGTTCAAGTTATCAAAACGCACGCACACACCTGCCTTCCCACCAACAGAACCTTTTGACGACCCCAGCAAAGCTGTGCGTAGCCCACCCACCATGCTCCGCCGTCCCCCCACCGTCTTGAGCCTCACCTCCGAGGACGTCAAGGCCTACGAAGACCGCCGCGAGGCCCTGGCCTTCAAAGACCTCACCACCTCCGCTGCTGCTGCTGCTGCCGCCGCGGCCGCCGCGGCGCATCATCATCATCATCAACAACACCACCACCACCACCATCACCACGGCCAGCAGTCTCCACCCCTCCGCCACCAGCACCACCGCATCCTAGGCCAGCAGCCCCAGTCCCAACAACAACACCAGCAGCAGCAGCAGCACCACCACCAGCAGCACTACTTTGTCAACAACACAGGCGGCATGGACCTGACCTCGAGCGAGGAGGACGCCGTCGGCGGCGAAGAGGACGAGGACGACCCCTACGAGGAGGAGGTATCGTACTACCCCAGCCGCTTCCGCAGCGCCGCCCTCACCGGGGTCCATCAGCAGCAGGGCAGCAGCGACATCTACCGTAATGAGGTGGACCGGTCGTCGGACTCGGACTCGGACCCGGAGCGGGCTCTTGCGGAGGCGATGCGCGGGAGTGGCAGTGGTGGTAGTGGGGAGGAGGAGGAGGAGGAAGAAGATGATGATGAAGAAGAAGAAGAAGTGGAAGATGAGGTCATGCGTGAGGCTGGCGAGGGCGAGGCGGAGGGCGAAGATGAGGAAGGATACGACGAGGGCGTGGGTCTCAGAACCGAGACTTACCAGCCAGACCTCCTTCACCAGCAACAACAACAACAGCAACAGCAGCACCAGCAGCACCAGCAACCCCACAGCCCCGAACCACCGCCCGCGCCATCTAGGATCACAAGGGCGACGAGGTCCATGAGCCGCGAGCCCGCGTTGTCATCGTCATCGACAGTTGTGCCTCCGGTCAACCGGTTCGGCCGGGCGGCTGCGGCGGCGGCATCCTCAAGGCGAGGCGGAGGCACAGGTGGTGGTGGTGGTGGCGGCGGCGGAGAGGCCGTTACGCCGACACCCGCGGTGACGCAGGGGCGTGGTGGCGCTGGCGCTGGTGCTGGCTCGCGCGGTGCATTCGTGACGCCCGATGCGCCTGCGCGGGCGACCAGGAGCCGGGACGAGAGGAGTGGGGCGCCGAGGGGCGGACGGCGGTAGAGGGGGGCCCGACCACGATGTTGGGAGCGATGGATAGACGCATGAATCTCTTTTAGTGGTGTTGCGGTGGTGCCCATGCAATACGGTGGCGGAACGATAAGTTGTTGGTTGATTGACCCTTTGCAAGCGATGGATGGGTGGTGTTGTTCTCGTCGACATAATTGTGTCGCCTCTCCAGCGTAATGGCAGCGCCAACAAACCCCTTGAGCTGTACGGAGGATTCCTGGGCTCAAGGCGTATATGAGACTGCTGCCTGCACTTGTGTGTCCTGCAGCATACAGGGGGAGGAAAAAATGTAGGAAATTTCAACAATGTATGATGAGCCTGTGTGTGCACAAACCTTGATCGAATTCTTCCTTCAGGGCCGGAAACTGAGCTGTACGGAGCATTACAATTTACAGTTGCCACGCATCAAAACAATTGTAGGGGATAGACATACAGACACATACGACCAAAGGGGCATACAAGACAATGTTTTCAAATTAAATGCATACGCCTCGAATCCGCCATTCGCGAAACAAGGCAGGCCTATAGACGATCGATCTGGGCCCCATGTTTATCCTACAGAAGCAGTACCCGTTGAGAGAAGAGAAAAAAGGGGGCAAAGAAAAGAAGAAAAGAGAAAAAGAACCAATCTCATCAAAACCCTGCCTGGCCTAGGCAAATATTTTCCTTCTAGAAGAGTGCCCCATCCGAGTGATCAATCTCATAGAGAGAGAGTGTGTGTGTGAATATGAGTGCTCAGAAACCCCCTTCTCTCTCTCTCTCTCTCTCCGCCCCTAAAACGCCAGACCGGTTTGAACGCCATGCTTCCCAACCATCTCATGCACTTTCCGAATGCACCGCCCCCTCACCCTTTGTGTTTGTACAAACCCTTAAAAAGGGAGAAGAAAGAAATATCTGACAAGAGAAGAAGAATGAAGACTCGTTCAAAAAAGAAAGACCGTAGTCCTCGATTTTGGTAGTAGTGTATGAGATACACTTTTTTTGTTTTTGTTTTTTGTTGTGCCGCCTCTTAAGCGTGTTTGTCAGAACGAGCCCCCGTCTGTAGCATCCGCAAGCAAAAGTGTAGATGCTTTCCCTCCCCCATATTCAGGTCGCAAGGCGGATGTGAGATCATCTCATGTGACAAGCTTCCGCGTGAGGTAGCAAGTCACTGTGTAGAGTGACACCTTGTTGTGGTGACTGGTAGTGACAGAGCCAGTCAGATTGTTCCTTTTTTTTCTTCTTTTTCCCGTGAGCATCTTTTGTGTTGGAAACGTAGCTGCTTTGCCCAATTGCCTTTTTGGCATGTAACCCAAGTTGCGCATCAAAAGTCTTCAAGGCAGCAAAGCAGAGCAAGGCTTTGCTGACAGCCCAGAGTGGCGCTCTTGAGCTCCTCAAGATGTCCATATCGAAATGGAGCATCGACCAGCCTCGACCCCTCCGAGATGTTTCGGTTGCTCATCCAAATTATCATCATTCTTCCGCATCGGTCGATCTTGCTGTGGCAACGGAAAGGGGCGGCTGAAAGCAAGGTAGGCCAAAGCTGTGTCTCGTCACTCATTAAAAAAAATAAAAATAAAAAATTCTCCGCCAATCCCGTCAAGTTCTTGCAGCTGCCCTCTACGCCACTTCTACCCAGAGTCGTATGGATAAACCACCACGGTCTGAGCGGTAGAAGCAGGCGTTGTCGGGCTATCCAGCTGACTCAGATTCTCGCTCATTTCTTGCACCTCCGCCTCCGGAGTCTCGATATCCTAAATGAGAGAACCACTAGGGTTCCGCGATATAGGAGGGGGCGCTGGACTGCCTCGTTGAGTCTGTGATAGCGGCTGCGATGAAGAAGACCTTGAGGAAGAAGCCCTAGAGGCTGCTTCCTTCAGCGCCTTGGTGCCCATCTTCAAGTGGACAATCTTCCGCCTGGGCTGACCAGGCTCAGTGGACGGGCGAGACAACACGGGCGAGGCAGAACTAGAAGGTACCGGATTGGACCGTGGCGTAGGCATCTGTTTGTTTGGTGGAGATCCAGACCCCGACCCCGAACCCGACCCCGTAGGCAGGGGCTTGCGAACTTTGCCATTGGACAATGGGGTCCGCTGCTGCTGCTGCTGCTGAGACGCCGATGGCTGTGACGTCGAGCCCGCGCTGAGGGTTGATGTGAACGACACCTTAGAGCCGTCCACGTTACCATTGCCGGGCGATGGGCCCCGTGGGAGAGGCGAGGTAGCTTGGACACGGGCTCGGGCCGTCGGTGTGGCGATGATAGAGTCCGCAGGAGTCGTGCTGCCACTGGAGAATGCGATACGCGCGACCATTTGCCGTTGTGCGTCTGTGAGCCTGTCCTTGCGGTACTTCAGGGTGACCATCTTCCTGCGGGGGCGCGTAGGCCCAGCAGGCGCATCCGTCTCAGCCAGCTTGCGCTTCTTCGAGGTCTTGCCAGGCTTGACGCTGACGCTGGGCCGTGGAGGCTCCACTGCAGGTGGCACAGTAGCAGTTGGCTTTGCGGACGTCAGACTGATGGCTGGACGGCCCTGGACGGCAATGCTGTTGTCTCGTGCCGGCTCGGCAGGGCGCGGCGCCGCGACTGCGATAGATGGTTGGCGAGAAAGAGGAGCTGGCGAGGGTGCAGATGCCGATGCCGCGGTCTTTGTGAAGGTACCGGGACGAGATATTTTGATCATCTTGTTCTTGGGCTTCTCCGCCTTCTCCTTCTCCGGCTGAGGGGTAGAGTGAGCCCCAGGAGCAGGCGCGGCAGCAAGCACGGGCACAGCAGCGGGCGCGGGCACAGCAGGCGCAGGCGCAGCAACAGGCATCAACACCTCCGCTGGGAAGGCTTGCTCATGCTTTCTCTTCTTGAGCTCCGTCTTGTAAGTCTGTTTGAAGTTCAAGACGAGCGACTGCGGCAAGTCAGCAAGGGCTCCATTACGGACAAAATTCTGTAAAGCGTGAAACTTACCCGGCCGGGTCTGTGGGAAGCCTTGAGCACCGTCCACCGTGCCGGATACTTCATCGTCACCAGCATCTCGTGCTCCTCTGAGAACAAGGTGGCGCAGAGCTCGAGCAGGTTCCTCTTCTCGGCCACGCCGATGACCGGGGAGTCAAGAGCCTTCCAGAGCTCCCTCTGCAGATCCTCATCGTCCTCCACCACATCTTTCAGAGCCTTGATCGCAGTTGTGATGTCCTTCTGGCGGGCAATCTTCTCCTGCCTACGCTTGATGACATCGTCGCTCTGCTCGACAATCAGATCGCCATCATCGTCTTCCTCCATCATGAGAATGCCATCATTCTCAGCGGCATCACCCGTCTGAGCAGCAGCAACAGCAGCAGCAGCAGCAGCAGCAGAAGCAGCAGCAGCAGCAGGCTTTGCGTCAGACTGGCGCTGTACCTCCATCTCCCCAAAGGCAATAGCAGCCAGTCCGCGAGTGAAGAGTTTGAACAGCCGGTCTCTGACGTACGGCGACCTGTTCGTACTGATCTCGGCAATGAGGAGTCTCATCACCGCGGGGCGCAGCAGGTACCCCAGCTCGATCATTGCCTCGAACGCCTTGAGCTGGACAGTGTAGTTGTTCTGGGGGAGCGTGTACTGCGCGAAGCATTTCGGGTCGGTCGGGATGACACCGCTCTTCATCAGCTTCATCTTGGCATCGAGGGCCGCAACGACCCAGATGTTGTCGTGCGTTCCTATCCACTCATCCATGTTCTCGTACCGCTGGATCTGCTCAACAGCCTGTTCCACAAAAGAGCGCATCTCCGGGTCGAGTACCGCCTGGTTCGGACTGTTGGTGTTGGCACGGACGAGGCTGGTCGCGAGCGCCTCCAGGAGCTTGGCGACGTAGACCTGGTCCGAGTAGGGGTTCTCCTCGTTGTTGTTGAAGACCAGCTGGTCGAGAATCAACCGCCGGGCCTCCTTTGGACAGAACGCCTGCCCTCCGCGAATCTTGGCCAGGGCCATTGGAATGACCTCCTGGACGTAGTATTCCTTCTTGTTGGAGAAGTCATTCGGCCGTGGCGTCGTGGTGTCTGGGAAGCAGAAGAACTTCTTGAAGACGCGCATGAGGTGATGCATGCCCCTGAAATTGTTGGCGGGCTCTGCATGACGGGTGAGCGCGTTTGCCGCCATGGTCCGAATCCCATAGTAGTATCGGTTGTCGTAGAGGGTCCTCAGCAGCATGGTGGTCTGGATATTGCTGGGTGCGTTGCGGGTGAGTGTCAACATGGACTCCACCTGCCCGGCAATGTCCCTATCCTGCTGGAGCTGTGCCACAGTCATGTAGACTTTGAAGTTGGTTTGCAGGTCAAAGATCCACTCAAAGTCGCAGTCAACCCTGATCCATTCGTATGACTCTTGGTCCATCTGGCTCTGCATGTCGCCGTCCCAGTCCACAAGCTTCCAGGTCGCCATATCCTCGTCGCTAATGAGAACATCCCCAAACATGCTGAGGTTGTGGGCCTGGTCGTCATCGTCATCGTGCGCGTCCTCCTCCATCCGGTCTGGATCGCGGACGGTAGTCTTGGTCTGCTCCTTTGCCTTCTTGTTCTGCCTCGTCCTCTTAATACGCTTGTACTTAGTGTTGTAAGGCATGGAGAGCCGGGAACCCTTAGTCGCCGCGGCATCCAGCTTGATCTCGAGACAGTGTTCGTAAGGCGTTCCGTCGGCCTCGTGGACTCGGAAGGTCATGGGCCCCGTAAAGGTCAGGGGAACCTCGCTGGCCTCGACTTTGTGCCGCTCCTCAACAATATCCCTCCAAAAGTCGTGCTTTTCCAGCTGGCGCGGCTCCTGCGCCCATCTGACCTGGTTCTGGATGACAGTGACCTCCACTTCCAGCCTCTTCTTGTTGAAGCGCTGCGTGACATGGAATCGAGGACAGCCAGCCCCGAAGATCCACTGGTCCCAGAAGTCCTCGAGACGGAGCCGTCCCTTCTTCTCGCACTGTCTGCGGAACTGCTCCGAAGACACGACGAAATTGGCCGCGACGTTCTGATTCTCAGCCGTCATCGACTCTCTCAGACGCTGCGACATGACGCGAGTCACTCCGGAGCTATTGGATGACTTCATCAGCCGCCGGTCCAGGATGAAGACGACCAAGGGTGCTTTGAGGGCCATGAACTCCATCTCAAAATCGCCGAGGTGCAGGAACCGTCCGAGGTCACGCAGGGACGGGCGGCCGTGGTCAAGCTCAGTCAGCTTCTCGGCCAGCATTCTCATCTGAAATCGGTAGTAGTTGTTGCCAGCCAGCTTCCGGAGATACAAGTCTGTCATGTAATAGGCGAGACCCACGACGATCCACGTATCGGTGCGCTCATTAGGGCTGATGTAGACGCCAAAGTACTGGCTCGCGAAGGCATGCACAAGCTTCCTCGTGACCTCAATCTCGGTATCGATTACGTCCTCGGGGTACAGGAGCCGGGAGCTGGTCAGGGAAAAGCCCTGCAGGGGAACGGTGTCGTCTACCATGTCATCCACAAAACATATCTTGTAGCTGTTCTCATCAAACGGATACTTGGAGAAGGTGAGCGTGAAGAAGTCGGCCGCGTTGGCGAGCGGCTGGCAGGTATTGCACACTTCTTCACGACGATGAGGCAAACAGTAGCCATGGATCTTGACGGCATTGCCGGCGAGCTTCGCCTCGTCCTCCTCGGAACGGTAGGCCGAAAACAGATCCACATCCTCGAACGGGCCGACCGCGAAGCCGATGTGTTGGGCACCGACAAACCGGGCCTCAAACTCCATCACCTTCTTCCTGTTGTCGTCCGCGTCGTCGTGTTCTCCGACCAGGGTCCCGGAGCACACGGCAGTCATGTCCAAAAGCTTGTCCTCCTCGGTCAGCACATAGGTCCCGCGCTTCTGGGAATTCTTCTTGGCGTTCGAGACGACCGCGCTGGCGCCGTGGGCGTGGGAGGCCAGCGGCTGCTCGAGCACGTCGGCCACAGTACGTGGGAACTTGAGGCAGACCCTCCACTGCAAAACCCTGGTGCGATCATCCACGCATGGAAAGAGGGAGCTAACATAGCCAGGCTCGAGCGAGTGCCGTGTAAAAGCATGAGGGTAGCGGTCATCGCCTTCCTCGACACCGACAAACTGCAAGCCGTCCCGCAAGGTCGTGATCTGGAAGGGTATGGTGATCTCAAACATATTGAGGTCGAGCGGACCCGACGGACCCGACACCCCAGGAGTCTGTGGTTTGAGCCTGATCTTGTCTGGGCGGAGCCAGATGCGCAGAGATCCTACCGCCGGCTGGCAGCCCTTCTGGTCCCTACCGCTCAAGGGCAGCTCAGCGCGCATGACAGGCTCGAGAGGCCTCATGCGTGCTGTGCGGAGGTGGTGCTGATGCGCGCCCCATGTGTACCCCGCTGGTGTTTCCATCAGCGTGTATGGGTCCCTGTACTCGACCTTGACCTTCTGGTTGTTGACGGTGACGCCGTCCTTGTCGATCTGGCATTGCCGCGCGTCGAGGGTCACATATTCGACGCCGTCGCCTAGCTTGAAGATCTTGATTGTTGTGCGGCCCTTGACCTGCTTCGCGCGAAAGGAGAGGTCGAGCTCGACGCGCTGCTCGAGGATAACAAAGGCTTCGTACTTCACGGGTCCGTCGTCGGAGCGAGCCCCGTTTGCCGTCGCGGCCGCGCTGCTGTCCATGGCGCTGGGCATCTCGACGGAAATATGTCGCAAGCTCGGAGTAGCAGCAGCGAGGGAACTTTGGGGCGTTGACGCGGCGCGACACTGTACTGCAGATAAGAGGAAACAGACAACCTCTCCCCCCAACCCTCAACAACCGCAGGTTGCCTCAGCCACCTGCGACAGGTGCCATGCACAGGATCGGGGGTTCGCGCAGTCGACTGCTCTGCGGTGGTGCAACGTCGCGTGGATGGTCTTGATGGGAAGCTGGTATCGAAGACTGGATTGCAGAGGGCCACAAGATAGCGAGAGACCGTGTGAGATGCGAGACTGGCGTTGTGTCGAAGCAATGGTTTGTATGAATCTACACCAGGTGGAAGAGGGAGGGGAAGGAAGGTCTAATAGCTTGTAGTAGTTCCTAACAACAGCAGCTCTTTAGCGCACAGGCCACTTGGGCAGATGTGAAGTTACATTTACCTACGCCACTTCCACGCAGCTGCCTCTCGCAGGCAAAAGATTGATATTGCAAGAAGAGTGACGTAGTTTTCTCAGGACAGCATCTATGTGTGAAGCAAGTAACCTTTTTTCTTTTTCCCTGGTGAAGCTGAGCAGCTTGGTCGTGATTGAGAAAGGTGAATAAAGTGCTAGTTGAAGGAAAGTGCCGGCAGGCCTTTGGCCGTCAGGGTCGATTGACAGGAGGTCCGTGTCATCCCTGTGAGGTGCCCCCACATTACGTCGGCGCCGCGAAGAGGCGAGAAACGGGGCAGCTCTCGCGGTGTGTGGTACACAGGTGGAACGGGGCTCAAATACCATCTGGCCCTGTACCAGCTTTCCATCCTTTCTCCCCTTTTACAGCTTTTCTTTTCCTTCCTTCTTTTTTTTGGTGAATGCTACCATCATGCTCTCATTCATGATGTGTTTGCCCATTTCCGAATTTCCAAGACAGATTTTGTCGTTCCAAGATGCCATGAAGCCTCACTACCCTGGCAGCACATGGCTCACGATGGATGGCCTTTCATCTGCCTCAAGCAAACAACCAAGGTTTTTTTGGATCTGAACTCACAAGACTTTACATACAAGGGAAGAGCACATAGGTGGTTGTCATGATTATTTGGTATCATGTCTGTTCCTTTGTACACTAACAAAACCAGCCTGTTCAAACACCGCTGCCTTTGGATGCTTAGACAACCACTATGCTTGCCGTCAATCTATCTACCGGTAAGCCCGCAAATTGATACACTATATCCCGCTGAGCAAGAGCAGTACGATTCATCACCTCCATCATCTCCGCCAGCTCGGACCAAGGACTGTCGCGGGACCCTTGTGTGCTCCACTCGATTAATCCAAGACGAGCGAGCTCTCACCCACGATTTCTCGAACCTCGGCGGAGCTGGCGTAACCGTCGCTCCCGCACCCTCATCGTCTCCTCGTCCCTGAACTCCGCTGGCAGGTCGAAATCACGCTCCTCAGGCTCAGGTACCGGACAACCCCAGGCCATCACCGTCCGACCGCGCCGCCTTGACTTATTCAGCGCCGCATCCCGTTGGTATGGCTTCTTGAAGAACGACTTGAACTCCGCGGGAGGCGGGGGAGGAGGAGCAGGTGCAGCTGCAGGTGCAGGTGCAGGTGCTTTGTCTTCGAGCACCGGACGTCGTCTCGCCGACTTTGCGGCCATTCGTGATCTCGCCATGGCCTCCTCGTACAGCTGCTTAGCCGCGGCGTCGGTATCGCTCTCGGGCAGATCGCTGCCGTCTGCGTCGACATCCTCCTCGCTCTCGTGCTCGCCTCCGTCCTCGTCTTGCTCCTCTGCCGCCGACTCTTCGCCGTCGATACCATCCTCGACCTCTTCCGAAGATCCGCGCTCCTGGGAAGCCTCCCTCTCTTTCGCAGCCCGCTCCTTCTCGAGCTTTAAGCGCTTTTCCTCGGCTGCCCACTTCCGGAACTTCTCGAGGACCCCCTCGCACTTATTGACGAAGTGCACTCGGGCCGGTTCAAAGTGCTTCTTCTTGCTCTCCGTGATACCACTTACGCCCATGGTCTTGAGCCAATCGGGCCCCTTCAGACCGTCGAGGAGGCGGATGACTTGCTCCTTCTCATGTTGGGAGCGGCCCTTCTCCGCGTTCCTCGTGATCTTCTCATTCCGGGATTCTTTTCGGTGTATTGGCTCGTAATAACGATCTGGAAGTGGATCATTCAGGACCTTTCCCTTGTATTGTGACTCGAGCCAGCTCAGATCAATGGTGTGTGCCTCGTTGAGGTTGGTAAACAGGCCGTCGCTGTAGCTGCGCACCGAAAATGTGGAGGGCGTCCGGTGGGGCTCTCGGCGCGTCAGGGAGGTGGAGGAGGAGGAGGAGGAGAATGACGGGGGGGATGAGTTGACCACGAGGATAGGGGTATCGAGCATCAGCACGTCTGCAAAACGCAAGAAAGGTCAGCTGCACGGTCACGGACGGAAGCTGGCGTCAATATGCGCATTTGGGGAGGGAGGGAGAATAAGGATTCAAGGCACTTACGGTGTTCCTTGGGTATATTTCCAATCACCTCGTCGTATTCAGGAAAGTAGGCCGACAGCTCGCTCTTGTAGCGCACGCCCTCCTGGGAGCGCAGCTTGCGGCCCTGCGCTTTGTTGGCCATGTCGGCCGAGCTCGGCTGCAACCTGTCCAACTCATGCTTGATGCCATTGACGACCTTTGCCTGGTGTTTTGTAAGGGCGGCATCGCTCTGGCCCTCTGCAGCCTTCAGCGCGGGGGGCGGTGGTGCTGTGGGCGCGGGCGCTGGCTGTGTGGTGGGCTCAGGGGCAGCCGGTGGGGGGGCGGTGGTGGTGGTAGCCTGCTGGCGGAGGTCGTGTTTAGGGGGTTTATTATGGGCCGGGGTGACGCTGGCCACCCGTGCGGGACGGTGGTGGTGGTGGTGGTGGTGGTGGTGGTGCTGCCTCGAATCGATGGTCTCTGGGAAGAGACGGGCCTGGTACTGGCTCTTTGAGGGTATCTCGATCTCGAATCTTGGTTTCTTTGGGGGCTTGAGGTCGTAGGTGAGGTTGGTTGCCTCGTGAAGGCGCTTCAGGGGGCGGGAGGAGTTGGACTGCTGCTGGAGCTGGTGATGGCGCGTAGCGCGCTGTGTCTGGGTGGTCGGGTGGTGTGGGTGATGATGAGCAGGATGGGCAACGAGACCCTCGGCTCTACGAGTAGAGCGAGTGCTGGTTGCAGTCATGGCCATCTCTGGAGAGGCGATCTCCTCGCATGGTTTGTCGGGCCGGTCGATGATTGATGGGAAATGCCGTTGCCAATTGAGAATTCGATGACTTGGTTTTTTTCTTCTTTTTTTTTGTTGACTGGCTGTCTTGTGAGCTGCGCCCGAATTGATTTGGCGGAGATTGCGCCGCGTTTGCCCCAGGTCTAGTTTGCCGCAGTGTTTGTTTGGGTTCTGGACAGGTGCTAAAGGGACAGTAGCTGGGGGCCCTCTGCTATTAAGATGCTGGTCAAAAGTACCCGCGGCGCAGGTTTTAGTGCTGCTGCTTGGAAGGCTTGAACGCTGCGGAGGGGGTTGGACAAAGCGCTGTCGCCCCTGCTTTTAAGGTCTCCAGGGCAGACTGCAAGCATTCCCGCCTGAGCTAGTGAGAAAACGGTGCCACAGTGCCCTCTTGTTGTCTTTCTGCGGAGGACCGGAGGACCTTTCACTTCTTTTTTTTTTAATTTAATAATGGTCAAGGACAGTTGCATTATTGGCCTGCAGCCTCCCTTCCGAATTTGCCTAGATCAAATCTCTCCAGCAGACCAACCAATTCCGTCCATGCCCAAAGTCACTACAGATTGGATGGAAAGATCTGATCGCAGACAATTGTCATGATCGTATTGCTTTTGACATTTTCTAAAATCAAGCGAATTAACTCTTCGAAATTCGGTATCGCAGCTAGAGGCTATTGCTACTGTGAGTACTTTATGCTTGGGGCCAATGACAGCGGGAGTAACAACTTGGCAGGGGGGAAACCGCTGCTAGCGCTGCTGCTTCCAGAATCCAGTGTTACCGCTGCTAAAGACTTTCAGCACATACTTGTACACACAGAACCCATCCCTTTCCAACGCGTTTTGGCCCATTCCACTACTGCTGAATCTCAGACCACACTCACTTCTTGTCAACATGGCCAGCAAGTCATCGCCATTACCAACCCTCATCAATCAGCCGAATCAAGGTTCCAATATGCTACACATTGCTCTTCTAACCCTCAGGTGATGCCCTCGGCTCCAGGTATTTTTACACTATGGCGTCCAACTCGGATGCCAGACCGTGGCTGGGAGATGCGAACCAGAGGAGGGCCAGGGGGGGCCTTGCGGAAGCTACCAGACCCTGTCTGCCTGTCCCAGAAGCAGGCCGTCGTGGCTGTGTGGTCTTGTCTCTGACCTATCTGGGCGCTTTTGATACTTAGTTGTTTAGTCTCTCCATCTTGGACTATAACTCTTGCGGCCTGTCTGCAGGGTGACGTTCCTCCCGAACACGAACAGGGCCGACGGCTTGCCAACTCTGCCCCTCTTGCCGAATCCTAGTCTGCCCTCCGCCCTTCCACAGCCACCAGCAACGGGCCTGTCTTACGCAGGACATGTCAGCTTGTCCGAGGATCAAGGTCACGCAGCTGTAACTCGTCTCTGGAGGCCACCTGCTTGATACATTTCTCCAAGCTCTCTCTCCAAGGTCATCCTGGCGGCCCTTTATGTGGCCCTCTACAAAGGCCTAATCAAGGTTGTATATTTCAAAAAGTCTTTCTCCAAGTACCCGAATAAGTATTCTCGACAGTTTACCTCAGGACCTCTTTTCAATCGCCGCTTAGACCCTGATCTCCCTCTTTTGTCTCTTCCAAGTCGTTCCTGACCCTGACCATGTTCAACGGTCAAGGTCTGGTCTCACTGCCATGCAATCTTCCTCTCATATAACCTCAGCACCACCCCTTGCGCGGCCTAGGGAGGGAGGACCCGAGAGTTTTTTTTCTAGAATTGACCGCCATCAGCAGCTCAGTCTCGTTAGGAATTGTCTATACACATCTCTTTGCTCGCATCTTGTCGTCACACTTCTCAGAGCATCAGCATCTCCTTCCCGGATTGTTACATCCGACATTATAATACTTGGTTGAGGGAGCGATATCTGCAAGAATGATCGGGCAGGCCCCTGTGAAGGAAAATGCAGAACCGACGTCATCCGCCCCGCCAGCTACCACCCCTCCAGTGGTGCCGTCCATACAGGTCGACCACCATAGCGGCAGAGACACTGATAAACATGCAGGCGTCGCCACGATGGAGTCACACAGGTCTCGCCACAGACAAACCAAATCCGACATCTCCATAGATACTACAGCATCTCGTCGTTCTCGGAAGGAATACATGGACGCCCTGGTACCGCCCTCGGGCGAGGAGATGTCGCGCATCTCGCAGATACAACTAGAGCGTGAGCAAGAGGACAGGCGCAAGTCGCGGGAGAAGGAGAAGGAGCGCCGCAAGTCGATAGAAACGTCTCAGTCAGCTATGGTCGACGTGCAGGACAAGCCTAATAAGCGCAACAGCATCTTCAGCTACCACCGCCAGAAGAAGAAGAAGTCGGACGCTGCCCACAACAACCATACCCAGTCGAACAGCACCGTCGTCGCGCCCGCCATAGCCAGTGCCAATGCCGTGGGGACTGTCCCTGTGGAGGCCGACGACCTCCGCAGGTATCACGCCGCGATGCTGATACAGAGGACATATAGAGGGTACAAGACGAGGCGGGAAATGAAGGGGCTTGGGCTGAATGCCGACACGAGATGGACGCATGCATTGCGCGATATGCGCTTCCGCGAGGTGACGAGGCCGCGCGGGAAGGACGACATACCTGTCCCGGTGGGCACCGAGGCGACCCTGAAAGGCCTGGGCGCAAGCGATGCCGAGGCCGCCAGGAAATCTAGTTCGGCGCGTTACAAGTGGAAAAAGGTGGCGCTCGTTGCAGCGCATGCTGCCGCGGACATGGACGAAGAGCCCACGAGCCCGAGCGTGAGCGGATCCGATCTCGACTCCAGCTCTGGCCTCGCGACGCCAGAGAAGAGGAAACTAGCCCACGAGAAGCGAGAGGCCGCAAAGGCCAGGAGGCGGAAAGACGCGCGCGTGATGGGACTGCAGTACTTTCTCGAGATGGTCGACCAGAAGCACAGATACGGCTCCAACCTGCGGACGTACCACGAGGAGTGGAAGAGGGCCGACACGCAGGAACCTTTCTTCTACTGGCTCGACTACGGCGAGGGCCGCAACCTCGATCTTACCACGTGCCCACGAGAGCGACTCGACCGCGAACAAGTCCGGTACCTCTCCAAGGAGGAGCGGCAGTACTATCGTGTCCAAGTCGACCCCCAAGGTCGGCTCTGCTGGGCCAAGAACGGCGCGCGCATAGACACCACCGAGAAGTGGAAGGACAGCATCCACGGCATCGTGCCCGTAGACGACCCGACGCCGGCGTTCAAGCCCAAGTCGTCCAACCCGAACCAGCCCAAGCTCTTCCCCAGCGACTCGTCCGCCTCCTCCAGCGAAAACGGAAGCACCCTCGACGACGTGTCCGACGGCGAGGCCGAGGCCGCCCGTGCGGCGAAATACGCCACGCCCGGCTTCCAGGACGCCAAGGGCGTCAAGAAGGTCACCCACCTGTCCGCCGCGACCGTCTTCAACACCCTCCTGCGCAAGTCGGTCCGCAAGAACACGTGGATCTTCGTGGCCGACACCAGCTTCCGGCTGTACGTGGGCATCAAAGACAGCGGCGCGTTCCAGCACTCGTCCTTCTTACAAGGCTCGCGCATCTCGGCCGCCGGGCTCATCAAGATCAAGGACGGCCGGCTGGCGAGCCTCAGCCCGCTGTCGGGCCACTACCGGCCGCCGGCGAGCAACTTCCGCGCCTTTGTGCACAGCATGCGCGACGAAGGCGTCGACATGAGCCACGTCTCCATCTCCAAGTCCTACGCCGTGCTGGTCGGGCTCGAGGCGTACATGAAGACGCGCCAGAAGGGCAAGGACCTGGTCAACAGGGCGGCGCACAAGAAGGACAAGGTCGTCCACCCCGAGGAGGCGCAGAAGCGCGAGGAGGAGGAGAGGGACAAGAGCGAGAGCGCGGAGAAGGAGCGCAGGTTCCTTGAGCAGCAGGCCGGTGGGCGGGAGAAGCCGAGGGACAAGAGGGCGGCTTCGTTCAAGCTGATGCAGAAATTGGGTCTCAGCTCAACCTTGCCCAAGGAAGGAACGGCTGAGGAGTAGTTAGTAGGCTGCGGCTAACGTGGAGGCTGCAGGCCGCCTGTCGGTTGTATGTGTGTGTGTGTGTTTTGATACACATATGAGCATTGGCTTTGTTGCCATGAATGTGTATATATATATTGGACGGGATGTGCAAAGGTAGCTTCCGTCTGATTGTTTTTTTCTTTGGGGGGGAGTTGTTATAGATGATACCCTGTTGGCCCGCCCGGCTTCTACTGAGGCTCTGTCATCATCTGTATGTACTTGGCTGGACCAAGTCGTGAAACATTATAAAGATGGCATTCATAATCTCCTAATCACACACACATGGATGACCAGATCGCATGCCCCAATTGCCCGAGACGTGACCAACATGTTTTCCGTCTCTCTCTCTCTCTCTCTCTTTTCTTCTCTGTGATAATCTGAGATACAAAGGGACATGTAATATATGCCCATCATTATCATTAAATCCATATCGACTATACACGTGGGGGGATTGGCGGGAAGCCAAACCAAAAGAAAGGGGGAAAAAAAAAAAAGGGTATTCAAGAAAGATGTGACACAGGAGGCGCCCCCGGCGCACCCCCAAGGACCAGAAAGAAACGCTGCTCTTCTTCCCCATGATTTTCAAAGAGGTTCACATAGTTTTATGAGAATAAAAATTCCTTGAGGACCGGCGATCCGGAAAACTCGGGGTTTAGTAGAATACAGCTGGGACGGTGGGGTGGGGGGGTCTTGGTGTTAGCAAAACTGTGTCTCTTCCCAAAGAGGGGGGTGGTTTTTGGTTGTTTTTTTTTTTTGGGGGGGGGGGGGGGTTGTTGCAAAAGGTTGGTCGGCGTACGTGTGTAAATTTTGGAGGGCGGCCCGCCGCGTCTCCAGGGACCGGGGGCGGTACCGCGG